>JAFMSR010000011.1:41579961-41864961 GCA_022818135.1 Saxidomus purpurata
ACCAAAACCTGTTTTCTTGAATATCAGATCGGTATTTACGATGACTGACCACCTCCGTGGTCAAGTGGTTCAAGTCGCTGACTTGAAATCACTATAAAACCTTCATCTCAGGTTTGAAAACTGCAACCGAGCATGTCTCTTTATGTGAGAAAGTTAGCATATAGGGATTTAGTACTGGTTCTTCCCAGGAACGATGGCAAAATAAACTGCCCGCCTGTACAAATGACCGAAATACGATTGAAACGAATCGTTAAACTTACACACCAACATATTACAATGTCCGAAGATTTTACCCATTCTGGAAAGTCGGTCCGGAATCCCCTGTGACAGATAACTCTAATGAATTATTTGTGATGTAACATGATAAATATTGTGACATCACTTTCCCAAAAAAGCATTTGAATATCATTTGTTTTGTTTAGCTCACCTGAGCACAAAGTGCTCATGGTTAGTTATTATGATCGTCTTATGTCCGTCGTCGTCTGTCGTCGATCGTCCGTTAATATTTGGTTTATTTACACTCTGGCACCTACATTTTGTAATACAGTGTAACCTCTCGATCTGATGACTAGTTCGGACCAGATGAAAAGGGGTGTTCGGATTAGAAAGGCGCAAATATCAAAATCATCAACGTAATCAACATCTAATGCATTTCGATTGACATTTTTTAAGCATCTTGGGTTCAGAGATCTTTTTCCCCCAATAACACTTTAACAGGTTCCTTTGACCTTTGGTACTTATTGTCCTTTAACTCCAAGGGTTTTGTCTGGCAATACTCTGAAATACAATTCTGTTTCATCGCAAACTGAAAATGTCCTTTTTATCGTACTCACTGATAATTTCCGGGATTCCTTTTTTTAAAGTCACTAACAGTTTCGCAGTTGACACTCGCACTTTCGCCGGACACCTTATACCCTTTCACCGAATATTTAATCTTCCACCGATCTAGCCACCCGTTGGATGCCTTAAAATCCACCAATTCAAGCTCATTGGCATACTCAAGTGCCTTTTCCTGGATGAACACACCAGATATTGGAATGTTCTTGGAACGCGTGGAGAACCAACGCCAAGGATACTTCTCGCACTTAGAGTTATTAAATCCTTAGAACTAACCAAATGTTGAAGATCACTTTTTAACTCAGATACAGTTGACTTTCCAACGCCATATTTCTCACCAGGTGTCTGAAAAAAGACAATAGAAACGGATTAAAATTGTGAAACGGCTGTATGGTTAACAGCAGTGCTTAAAAAGTCATCGCTTTATGTTAAATTGATTTGCTTTTTACAGATAACTTACCTTAAGTGTTGGTTTAGGCATCATTTCAGAATCTTTAATTAATTTTATTTTATCTTCAAGGGTAAGCTCAACCCTACGACATTTAGAAGGAGGTTCAGACATGTTTCTTCTATGAGATACAGAGCAGAAATGGTTTATTCTTCTCTAATTAAAAAAATAATTTCTAAATTATTCTTGTTTTACTCACCCGCTTTTTGTAAACGAGTTTTTTGCCAGTTTGCATTAATTAACAATTTTTCTGCTGGAGTCTATAAACGTAAGAGTGTAAAGCAGTAACTATTATTACTTAATGAATTAATTTGAACATCAAACAATGTCATAATCGCTCATTATAGCGTTGATATAAAATATCATTTATAAACATTAACTTTTCCTAAACATCATCTTTAGTGATTTGTAGATCCTAATCATATTTACGCAGAATGTGTATGCCAATAAGATCTTGGACGAGTTTGATTATGGGTTGGCTGGATTCATTCTTTCAGAGTTATGGCCCCTAATTTTACAAAAAAATGCAATATTTAACTATATTTACACTATACCACCTTCTTTTCTTGACTTATCTCAATCACACTTATACATAATGTGTATAGCCATATAGACTCGGGTGAGTTCGATAATAAGCCGGATCAGATAAATACTAAGAGCGAATTATGTCCCCTGCTTTAACAAATACTGCAATATTTAACAATGTTTATAGTCTCCAGCACCTACGTTTCTTCATTTACCCTTTGAGCTACGGACCTGGGTCTTGCTCTCAAAACGACATCCTTCTTGTGTTATGAACAACCACGCCAATTCAAAATTATATCCATATATGAGGAAGTTTCAGCCCACACAGGATCTCATATGAACATTTTAGCAGGTTTAAAAAAACCTGCTTATTAGAATGGCGATGTCGTATGTCGGGCGGGCGTCAAACATTTGGTTTCCGCTCAATAACTTTAGTTATGACTGACCAATTGCAATGAAACTTGGTGTGTGAATGTGACTTGTTTTTCTCCCTTTTTTTTCTTTTTAGATTTTTAAAAATTAATTCTACAATTTCTACAGGCGCCGTTGAAACCTGCTTTGGCGGTATTGCCGCGTTTTCCTGTTAACATTTAGTCTCTCAGTGTGACCTTGACCTTCCAGCTACAGACAGGGGTCTTGCAAACCGCACGCTGTCCCATTATGTTCAACAATTGTTCACTGTCAATTTTAAATCCTTAATACATGAGGATGTTACAGCCCGGATAGTTCTTCATTTATCGTAATCTTATCTACACAGAACATTTGGTTTGTTAACACTCTAGCGCCTACATTTCGTCACCGACCCTAATAATATAATGTATATACTGTGTATGCCTATGAAATCTTGGACCGGTTTGTTTATGGACTTGTATGGAATAATAGTTCCAGAGTTATGGACTCTTATTGAAAAAAAAAATGCAATATTTAACTAAACTTCCCATTCTACTCACTAATCATAATTATATCTATGCAGAATGTGAAGGATGAGGTTGATTAAAATTGAGATCGGACGAATACTTGGAGTTGCGGCCCCTGATTTAACAAATATTGCAAAATTTAGTTATCCCCCACCACCAAAGGCGGAGGGATATTGTTTTTACATTGTCCGCCCGTCCGTCAGTCCGTCCGGACGTCCGCGCCCAACACATGCGGGTTAAGTGACTATGGCAACAATAGGTAACAGTAACTTCTCTTTGATGTCATTCATTCCGTTTGTCTTATGTGGCTATTTTTGGGCTTATGCGGCTAAAAAGTCCAATAGAGAGAAAGACAATGGATAGAATTTCATGAAACTTATAATAAGTATACAAAAGCATAATGCCGCGGCGCATGCGCACTTCGTCATGATTGGCTTAGAAGTCACTTAATTGTTATTTTCTTCTACATTCAATATGAAAACATCAAAATTCTGTTTCTCTGCAACCGGTTATCAAAATTTAATTGTTATCGGCGCAAATAATTCAATGATCACTCTTTCATATATACACACCCTGCCCTTCGATTTTGTTTAGAATTGGGACCCTCAAGTGGGTGTAGCACTTTTTAAAAATGATCTATATAGAAACTTAAGAATTTTTGTTTTCTGAAACTTACAGTGCATATTTAATTGAATGTACAACTTAGTTCTGTATGACTGTAAGATGCAAAAAAGGAAAGAAAAAAGAATTACCCCTAAGAGATGAGGTCCCAGTGGATGATGAAAATTTAAAAATGCTTCTTTTATCTGAAAAGGCTTTTCAGAATTTGGTTTTGTTTGGCACAAAAATCCATTTTGTATTCTCTAGTTTAGTTTTTTTCTAGTTTAGTTTAAACATATTTTATTTCCAAGGATAATTACAATATTAAGGAAAATACACCATATGACAACAAATGTATGGAAAAAGGGTCAGGTCACAAGTTCTAACAACATTAAATACGACCTTTCCCTAATAACAAAAAATTTAGAAACTGGATTTTTACAGAAATTCGGCCCTTGAGCGGATGTAGTACTTTTTTACATAATTATTCAAAATAGAAACTTTAGAATTATTGTTGTCTTAAACTTGTAGTACTGATTTAATTTCATTTACAAGTTCTTTGTGACTGTAACTTGGAGAAAACAATTATTCCCTCAGAGATGAGGCCCCAGTTGGGTGGAGCAATATCAAATATTCTTTTTTTCTTTTTTTTTTTCAGACGAAACTTACACTTCTCAGCTGTTCTTTTTCGGTTAGGCCTTAAAATATGTCTGTTTCCTTTAACATGCTGAAAAAATATGAGTCGGTAGGTAGGGATTTTTTATGAGAACTTAAAGCAAAGTGATGGGGATATATACTCAAATGCAAAAGCAAGTGTGCATAGAGGCTTTTCTTAATTTGCCTAATATCCATGTAAGAAATTATATGATGTTTGGTACCACTGTTTAGCTTATTCAATTGCCTACAAACCCAAGTAATCTTTTTGAAAACAGCGGTTTCTATAGATTCACAATTCGGTTACATGTGTCAAGAGTCAAAATAAAAAATACGCAACATTAAGAATTGTAAATTCACTAATTTGCGTAACATAGAAAAGTTGGAGGACGCATACATTAACAACTTGCTATAATGTGAAAAACAATAAAACTTGTATATCTTGCTTAAATCCTTATAAATCACAATCTCCACTATAAAAGTGACATTCCAGAAATAAAAAAACATAGATGTATATGGGAACTATTTTCTTCCATTATTCGCGAAAGGAACGCGTTTCCAGTTGTCAACATCTATCCTATTAGGACGTTCCTCCTTTGTAATCTATTTAGAATATTCTTCATCAAATCACCACAATTACCCTTGTGGCAAAATATAAAAAAAAACAATTACTCATTTTCTTCTTGTATTTCCATTATTCTTAAAGCTGCTCACTCTCAGATTTTGGTTAAAAAAGGGTTCTTCGAACTGTCTGTAATTAACATATTGGAGTGCGTATCATCATATAAAAGGGTTGCAGTATACCGGTAACTTCCTGTAAAGTATTTCTGTAATTTTGGTATTGCACGATACCAAATTATAAAGCTTTACATAAATTGATGGTCATTGGTTTGAGCCGTCTCTTATGTGAGAAAGTTGGAAGATAGGGACTTAGTACTGGTTATTCTCAGAAACAATAGTTAAGTAAGCTGCTCAACAATTTCCGATGCTTTTACCCATGCTGGAAAATCGGTCTGGAACCCCCTGTGTCAGATAACTCTAATGAATTATTTGTGATGTCACATGATAAATATTGTGACATCACTTTCCTAAAAAAGCATTTGAATATCATTTGTTTTGTTTAGCTCACCTGAGCACAAAGTGGTCAAGGCAAGTTCTTGTGATTGCCTGATGTCCGTTGTCGTCCGTCAACATTTGGTTTGTTTACACTCTAGCACCTGCATTTCTCCACTAATCTTAATATGTGTATGACCATAGTATCTCAAATAAATTTTATCATAAGACTAGATCAGATGAATATTTTGAGAGTTACTATGTCTCCCGCCTTGTGGGGGACATAAATATTGGGAGCTGTCCGTCTGTGTGGGCGTGTCTACGTCCGTCCGTATGTCACAAAAGTTTGTCCACTCCCACACGCCTGAATAGATTTTACTAAAACTTGGCAGAAATGTTTGGTACCAAGTGTAGTTGTGCATATCAGCATTCTCCGGTTCAGTGATTCTTAGCGGAGTTATTGGCCTTTTTCGTAAACCTTAACCCTAGCCATAAGTTTGTCCGCGCAACTCTTTTTATACCGCTGGGTGGATTTCAACCAAACTTCGTATGAATGATCAGTTTCAAGCCTAGTTGTGCATGTTGTCGGCATTTTCCAGTTAAGTGATTCTTAGCAAAGTTCTTGTCCATTTTCGTTAACCCTAACCCTAAATTTTTCGTTAGCCTTTACCCTAATTTTTATTTTTTTAAGGCCATCTTTTATTCTATTTTAAGGTAAACCGGGTAGAAGATTTTGGTAATTTCACTGAGAGAACAGTGAGTTTACCAGGGTATAATCCATTCTTATATTTCGATAAACAACCGAAAACAACAAGAGCTGTCAGTAGGACAGCGCGCTCGCCTTTGTTAGTGCTTGCCAATAAAACAAAACTTTGACAGTTAAGGGCACACAAGACTTTAACTACTTTAACTAGGAATTTCTAAGTACAAATCAAGAAACATTTTCACAGAGTTATCTTCTCTTGCTTACAGACAGGATTGTGAACACGGGTGCAAAGTTTCAAAGCAATTTCTCAATGGACTTTGAAAATATTTGGGGTGGCACGCCAACTTAAACATAAATTCTAAGTCCAAAAGGGGGCAAGATTATGTCAAAATGCTTGATAGAGTTACCTCCTACTGTGTAGAGATTGGGGGCATGATGGTGAACAAGTATGCAAAGTTTCAAAGCCATATGTCAATGCACTTTGAAAATATTTGAGGTGGTACGCAAACTTTAACATAAATTCTAAGTGAAAAAGGGGCATAATTCTGTCAAAATGCTTGATAGAGTACCTCCCTTGTGTAGAGTTGGGGACATGATGGTGAACAAGTATGCAAAGTTTCAAGGCCATATGTCAATGCACTTTGAAAATATTTGAGGTGGTACGCAAACTTTAACATGAATTCTAAGTTGAAAAAGGGGCATCATTCTGTCACAATGCTTGATAGAGTTACCTCCTCTTGTGTTGGGGACTGTGGTGAACAAGTGTACAAAGTTTCAGGAAGGCCGTATGTCAATGCACTTTGAAAATATTTGAGGTGGTACGCAAACTTTAACATAAATCTAAGTCGAAAAAGGGGCATAATTCTGTCAAAAGCTGGTAGGGGTACCTCCTGTGTACAGGTTGGGGTCATGATGGTGAACAAGTGTGCAAAGTTTCAAAGCAATATCTCAATGGACTTTGAAAATATTTGGGGTTGTATGCAAACTTTAACATTGGTGTGACGCTCACGCCGACGCCGGGGCGAGTAGGATAGCTCCCCTTTCCATAGAAAAGTCGAGCTAAAAATGAAAATAGCTTATATTTCGAATTATTTGTAATTCTTGACACACAAACCTGTCTATCCTACAATGTTAAGTTGTGGGAGACATACGTTTTTTTTGTGAAAAACAACCTCTAGTTACCCTTGATTAAACAAATATTGCAATATGTAATTATGTTTACACCTCAGCACTAACATTTCGTCATTTATCAAAATATATTTACACAGAGAATTTGGTTTGTTTACACTCTAGTACCAATATATTTCGTCACCGATCCAAATCATATTTACAGATAATATGTATGTCTGTACGAGTTTGAATATGGGCTTGTGTAGAAAAATACTTCCAGAGTTATGGTCCCCGATTTAACAAAAATGCAATATTTTACTCTATTTACACTCTAGTACCTGCATTTCTACACTCCTCTTGAACATGTATGTGTAAAAGTAAAATGCAACACATACATAATGTTGACACAACAAAGCACTGAACAAACACATGTATGTAAGTAATAGGCAAGTCAGTCACGCAGGGAGAACTGATATGGATTGCCTTCTGGAAGCTGGGTTTTCTAATTAAATAGATGTCATTTGAAGATAATGTTCAACAGACAGCTGCTTTACAGTCATTTTAGCTCTACCTCAAGGTATGTGCTCAGGTGACCTATGTTTATATCATGATACACTTTTAATCGATATAAACATCTGTTTATCTTTGTATGGCAGGACACTTTTGATCAATAATAAACACATCTGTTTCCATTTCATATTGCACATTTTATTTCCCCAACAAAATATTCCATGTACTATTTAAAACAAGGTGAGAACTGATTTCTAAATGATAAACAACCTACACGTTTTCTACTGAATATGGTATTTCACCGAGTGAAACAAATTCCATGTGCATGTAATAAAAAAGTATATACACATGTAACTATATGGTGAAAATGAAATAAAAATGAACACTTTCTATTTAATGAAATTGGTGAGTTTGGGTTCCTACTTCATCTTGGCAGGAATGTTATGCTTATGAAAATCGTAACCAGGCTTTGTAATGATTGCACAATAGATAGGACAGAAATAGGATGAAAAGTCATATTTTGGTAAAATTTCAGCAATTCAATGGCAATAACTCGAGGTTGCATGAGGTGATTTCTTGGTTGAGATAATATGACTATCATCATACAGACCAGGTTTTGTGATGACTAAATATGTTTAAAGTTTGAGAGAAGGTAATCATCTAATAATGTCATGTGTATAAATATATCTAGTAGACAGAGTAAATGAAATATTTTTTATATGAAACAAAGTATGATAATGTGATTGTGAAACAAGTCTGCAGTCCAGAAAACCCAAAACAAACACAATATCCAATGATATGTACATTAAAATATATGTAACATAACTCTGAATGACTGTATGCTTGTATAAAATATTATATGTAAAATGCTGATATAAGGGAAACAAGAGCACAGCACGCCACAGTGGGTGTTGCTAAAAAACAAAACTTTATCAGTTATAGCAAAACAAAATTCTGCTAACTATTAAGTATAAACTAGGAAAGTGAATCAAAAAAAAGTCAAAATCTTTAACTATAGATTTAATTTTTGGAAATTAATTGTTTGATACAAAATTTACCCTGAACACTAGCAAGGTTGATATAACTACCATAAGTGGTTACTGTGATATGTGCATGAAAGACCTTGCATGCAAAACTTTACCAAATTTTCAAAAGTCAAACAAGGGCCATAATTTGCACTAAATTTAAACAAGAGTTATCTGTCTTGACTGTGTGACACCTCTTAAGACATTTAAAAAGTTTCAAGTCAATATCATAAGGGTTACTGAGATATGTGCATGATAGTACCTAGCAGGCAAAACTTTAACCAAATTTTCAAAAGTCAAATAAGGGCCATAATTGTACTAAATTTTTCAAGAGTTATCTGCCTTGATTGTATGACACCCCTAAAGACATGAACAAAGTTTCAAGTCAATATTATAAGTGGTTACTGAGATATGGCATGATAGTACCTAGCAGGCAAAACTTTAACCAAATATTCAAAAGTCAAACAAGGGCCATAATTTGTACTAAATTTTTTCAAGAGTATCTGCCTTGATTGTATGACACCCCTAAAGACATGAACAAAGTTTCAAGTCAATATTATAAGTGGTTACTGAGATATGTGCATGATAGTACCTAGCAGGCAAAACTTTAACCAAATATTCAAAAGTCAAACAAGGGCTATAATTTGTACTAAATTTTTTCAAGAGTTATCGCCTTGATGTATGACACCCCTAAAGACATTAACAAAGTTTCAAGTCAATATCATAAGTGGTTACTGAGATTGTGCATGATAGTACTTAGCAGGCAAAACTTTAACCAAAGAAGCAACGCCGACGCCGACGCACAAGTGACTGTAATAGCTCTCCATATTCTCCGAATAGTCGAGCTAAAAAGGGAAGTTATTTTGATTTTAAACGAAATACTTGAAGTAGTAATAGCATGTTGACTTCAAAATCAACTCTCTAAATAGAAATACAAATAACAATGAAATCAATAACATGCTATTCTTTATCCTAATCTAATAATTTAAAGCCTGGATAGACAGAACCTCGGGGATATTATATGAACTCACTTCTTGACTCTTCGTACCGACATATGTCGTTCGTTAATTCATTTACAGTCAGTACGTCTGTTCGTCCTATCGTCGGTCAGTCATATTAGCAGAAGTTGAGCACAGTGAATGAGGGTTCACTGAACTAATTCCTGCCTGTTTAGCTATCATTAGATTACCAGTATAACAAGTTCCCATTAGATTATTTGTATAACAAGAGCTGTCAGTAGGACAGCGCGCTTGACTTTTTAGTGCTTGCCTTTAAAACAAAACTTTGACAGTTAAGGGCACACAAGACTTTAACTAGGAATTTCTAAGTACAAATCAAGAAACATTTTCACAGAGTTATCTTCTCTTGCTAACAGATAGGTCTCATGATGGTACGTAAGTACTCCAACTTTTAAAGTAATATCTCAAATGGTTAAGTCAACAAGTGGACAAGAATAAAAATTTTAACTGAGTTCCTAGTCAAAAAGGGCCATAATTCAAATAAAATCCTTGACAGAATAACCTTCTCCTGCCCATGTTTTGGGATCATGATGGTTTACAAGTATTCCAACTTCAAAATTTATATCTCAAACAGTTTAGTCAAAAAGTTGACTGGTACAAAAAACTTAACCAAGATTCTAAGTCGATAAAGGGCCTTAATTTTTAAAACAAATCCCTGACAGAGTTACCTTCTCTTGCCTAGAGATGGGGGTAATGATGTAAACAAGCATTCTAAGTTTCAAAGCAATATCTCAAAGGGTTAAGGCAATAAGTGGATTTTACCCATATTCAATGTATTTTCTAAGTAAAAAAGGGGCATAATTCTGTCAAAAATCTTGACAGAGTTATGTACTCTTGTCTGTTGATGTAGGTCATGATGGTAAACAAGTATGGTTAGAAAATATGGTTTTGAAATAAAGTGAGGTGGTACGAAATACTTAACCAAGCTCAATACACTTTCCAAGTCAAAAAAGGGCCATAATTCTGTCAAAAACTTTGACAGAGTTATGTACTCTTGTCTGTAGATGGATGTTATGATGGTAAACAAGTATGGTAAGTTTCAAAGCCATACTTCTATTACTTTTGAAGTAAAGTGGGGTGGTACGAAAAACTTAACCAAGGTGTGACACCAACGCCGACGCCGAGGCGAGTAGGATAGCTCCCCTTTTCTTCGAAAAGTCGAGCTAAAAATGAATTCAAAATGGAGGGAAGAAAGAATGATATGAGAATCAGTCTTTGGCTAATGGAGGGAAGAAAGAATATGAGAATCAGTCTTTGGCTAAGTTTGCATGATAACAAGTAGTGTACACAAGCATTGTATCTATTGTATAAATATGAAGTGAAATAGGTGGAATGTTGAGCAAAACTCTACAGCACTGTGTTTCATGGCATGACATCAAGCAAAATTTATATAAAAGAAATTTAAAGAAAAGTATACACATGTGACATAACGATTTCCAAATCTGATTAATCAATAACCTGTACAAGAGATACATATGAAATAAGACATAATTATATAATTTATGGCAGATATGTCTGGACATAAAAGACCCCAATAACATGGAAAATTAAAATTGTAACAAAACATTCATTTATAGCAAGTCTCCCTATATCCAGTTTATATAACTGTGCATGAAATATATGGTTTGCTACACTGACCTATGATTGCAAACCTAAATATGTCATGGTTTTACTTTTACCCATCCCACCATTATTAGACAAACATGGTAATGTGTTGCTCATGAAGTGGGGGTAGAATTCCCTGCCTGTCAACAGATTTTATGTAAAGTGTTGGCTTAATAAGCGAGAGGTCCCTAGTTGGAATTCTTCTCTGGTCAAACTATTTTTCAGGACTTGTTTGGCACCAAATGTAAATAAGTGAAGTGTGTGTAAGTGAAAGCACCTTAATAAACAAAATCCAATAAATGATACAATAACTCTCCGAGAATTCTACAATGAATACTAGTAAGGATCCCCTCCTAACTAGTATTCATTGTAAAATTCTTGGAGAATTATTGTATAAAGTTACTTAATTAATGCGTGGTAAAGAGGGTGTGTGTGGTAAGGAGGAAAGTGTGTGGTAAGGAGGGAAGTGTGTGGTAAGGAGGGGAGTGTGTGGTAAGGAGGGGGAGTGTGTGGTAAGGAGGGGGAGTGTGTGGTAAGGAGGGGAGTGTGTGATAAGGAGGAAAGTGTGTGGTAAGGGGGGAATGTGTGGTAAGGGGGAAGTTATGGTAAGGAGGGGAATGTGTGGTAAGGAGGAAAGTGTGTGGTAAGGAGGAGAGTGTGTGGTAAGGAGGGAAGTGTGTGGTAAGGAGTGGAGTGTGTGGTATCAGTATCATACAGCACTTCAGTTTCCTTTGCAAACAAAATGCTTGAAGAAGCTGTAATTACTGGAACCACAATGATGAACAATATCATACAAGCCACGCAGTATATTCACTTCACACCACACATTATACTTACTCAAATATTTAAATACTGATGCACAAAAAAAGAAGAAAACTAGGAATGTGTCCATAGGACACGGATGCCCCCACACGCCACTGTTCTGTCAATCTCATGACTCTAGGTCAAATATTTTTTGGACTACATGTGCCACAAGTTGAAAACTAAAAATCAACAAAGGGCCATAATCTGTTAAATTGGTCGCAGCAAAAATTCCTTCCTTTACTACCATCTACACATTAAGGTTGGTTTTTCCTGGAAGTTTAAGCAAAATCTGCCATCCGGTTTAAGAGGAGTGCATTCACAAAATTTCTACATAGTATATAATGAAAAAATCAACAAAGGGCCATAATTCTGTTAAATTTGGTGCAGCAAAATTCCTCCTTTACGCCATCTACACTTAAGGTGTTCATCCCTGGAAGTTTAAGCAAAATCTGCCATCCGGTTTAAGAGGAGTGCATTCACAAAATTTCTACATAGTATATAGTGAAAATCAACAAAGGGCCATAATTCGTTAAATTTGGTCGCCGCAAAAATTCCTTCCTTTACTTCCATCTACACTTAAGGTTGTTCATCACTGGAAGTTTAAGCAAAATCTGCCATCCGGTTTAAGAGGAGTTGCTTTCACAAAATTTCTATATGGTATATAGTGAAAAAAATCAACAAAGGGCCATAATTCTGTTAAATTGGTCGGTAAAAATTCCTTCCTTTACTTCCATCACACTTAAGGTGTTCATCACTGGAAGTTTAAGCAAAATCGCCATCCGGTTTAAGAGGAGTTGCTTTCACAAAATTTCTATATGGTATATAGTGAAAAAATCAACAAAAGGGCCATAATTCTGTTATTTGGTCGCCGCGAAAATTCCTTCCTTTACTACCATCTACACATTAAGGTTGTTCATCCCTGGAAGTTTAAGCAAAATCTGCCATCCGGTTTAAGAGGAGTTGCGTTCACAAGATTTCGGGACGTACGGACGGACGGACGGACGGACTGACGGACGGACGGACGGACAAGTGCAACGCTATATGCACCCCACTTTGTGGGGGCATAAAAATAAACATGTATATCAAAAAACAAATTTAACTTAAATCTACAAAAAAAAACGACCAAGAGATATAGAAATTAGTTATCTTTACATTTTTTTTACAAAAAAGAGTTCTTTTGAAAGTAAAGAATCATGAAAATTACTGAATAAAATACTAGAAAAAATATACGATGGGCTGTTTAAATCTGCATGTGACCCTAGAACAATAAGAGGTCTAAATGCAAAAGAAAACTGTGCAACTGTAATATTATAATGGTGCTTTAAATATCAGTATAGTCATAGATTTTCCACCCACCATGTGTATCACAGTTAATATTATTTCATGAGGATTTCTAAATATAAAATGAAATTGCATAGTCTAGTAGTTCTAACAAAATGCACATGCAATTTGTCTTGCACCCTCCGGTCTGACAGACAGGCAAACACATACACCAGTAATGTAAAGACTCTAAAAATCAAAATAACAACAAAACAGTAATGTGTCAAGTGGACAGCTATACCCCAACTTTTGCATTGTCAGGGACCCACCGTTGTGGACTACCCGTTGATGTATGGAGTGTAGCAAAGTCACCATGGGTGTCCTGACCATGCAACTTTTGTCACTACATGTACATACATGGTACCAAGTCAAATTTCTACAATTAAGGTTTCACAAAATTTATACATAAACTGCTCTTCGAGAAATGCATGTCAAAAAATTATGACGGATGTACCAATATACAATGGATGCACCAATATATGCATGTGCAGATGAAGGGAAAAGAACAATGTTACATGCTTTAAAAATTGGAATCACAGACTACACAATTAAAGTTTTATCTAAAATTGCTAGTTCATAAGTAGATCAGTTAAATTTGCTAATTGAAGCTAATGACGTTTCATTGATGAAACAAGGGGCCAAAAAGGGCCAGTATCATACTACTGGACTGTTCTGAGTATGTTTTGTAAAAATCATTTGGAATGTTATCAAGGACAAGCTAACAGAGGTCATTGTGACCTTGACCCACTGACCCCTACAATAGTAGGATCATCTACTCAGTATATGAGGTCTGAAGACTGTTGTTCATAACTAGATCTTTAAATTTTGAGCAAAAATGATTTTCATAGGTCAGGTCACTGTGACCTTTTACCCCCACAACAATAGGGATCATCTGCAGATTGCATGCAACATTCTTAGAAATTTTTACGAAAGTCAAATGAAAATTGTGACATGTTGAATGTTATTAAGGAAAAGCTAATGGAACAGTAAGGATCGTCAACTCAGTAAGACCAATCATCCTATGAAATTTGAAGACTGTGGTTGACATAGATCTCCAGATAGACAGCAAAAAAGGTTTTCCAAGTGACCCCCTAAATTAGGGATCATCTACAGGTTGAAGGCATTATTCTGACCAAGTTTGATCAAAGTTGAATGAAATTTGTGACCTGTACGAGTTTTATCAAAGAAAATCTAACAGAGGTCACTATGATCTTGACCTTTGATCCATTGACCCCCCTAAAATAAGGAGAATCTCCATGTTGCAGGCAACCTTATGAACAAGTGTGATGAAGGTTGAATGGAAATTGTGCCCTGAAGAGTGTTATCAAAGAAATGGTAACAGAGGTCCCTCTGACCTTGACCTTTGACCATTAAAATAATAGGTGCAAGCAACCTTATGAGCAAGTTTATGAAAGTCAAATGACAATTGTGACCTATAGTGTTATCAAGAAGAAGTTTACAAACAGAACGAACAAATCACCATTGCATAATGGAGCTAAAAATTTTCAATTGCTAAATATGATATATACAGAAGCTGTGATATTTTCATATTCATGTATTGTTAATTCATATCAATGAATGCTATACTCTGTCATGAGTAAACTGGAAAATACATAATGGCTATCAATGAATGTTAAACTGAAAACAAACTGAAAACAAATCATTTTTTGTTGTTGAGTATTCTAACCAGCAGTGTTCTGTACTGCGTAATTGTGTTATGTATGTGTAGTGTTTAAGTATATCAGGTTAAAGAGATCTAGCTGAAACTTTAAATACATCATCTGCCATTATCCTGTGAAAAATGCATCAATAATGCCTCTACAGCCGGGAATTTCAAATAAACCTGAGTATTCAAGGACAAAGTGTAACCATAGAAATCTATCACATATCTGGTAAGTTAACTAGAAATCAATTAGTGTTGCAGGTACTCTGGAAGTTTGTCGCTTGCACATCGGAATCCCAGATTATGTGCTGAACTATCTGCAGTATTTTGACTTCTTGCTGCACATCTGTATCTATAGCAGTATGACTGGAAGTACAGGATAAATATTTATTGGCAATTTACTGTAAGTCTTAAATTATTAGAAGTTTTGCAAAGTATAACTTAACATCTTATGCCGCTGGCAGCAGTTCAGATCATCATGATCATTCATGTCACAGATTAGTCTCCAAATGTTTCCAGAAGACTTTCATAACACAAATCTCAGTAAAATAGCTAAAATCTCATAGATTAAAGGTTAAAATTCTTAAATTTCCGATATTTCTGATGGTTTTGTTTACAGCCATTTCCTTATAAAACTTTCCTACAATTTCTCTGATTTTCAAAGTCAGATCGACTTGAAAAAAGTGTCTGGAAAACTTGGCATGCATCTCATGATCAGCCAGTACACCTGTGCACTCCCAATATAATCTGCAATGGTCTCTCTACAGTCAGCTAATATTCAACATCCACCCCGATAGACAATTGGTGGTACTGTCCAAATTGAAAGATGGACAAGTTCATTTTAGAGGTCAAGCAGGGTGAGGAAAAACACTGGAATTGCTTATACATATACTGTTATACCAACTGCCATGGTTAAAGTTTTTAGTGAATACGCAATGATTTATCACACATGTATCGTTAATAACTCATACCTTATGACACATGAATGACCCTCCTTTCTTTACTTTATCATCACCCTTTGATGGTCCTTTCTATAGATAAAGAAAATTAAGATTAAATGATAACAGAATATCTGCATGTTTATTAACTGAAAACTTTAAGTGTGCTGTATACACTGTCGAGTAGTAACATCATTAAATTAATTTTAATCCCTGAATTATTTTTGAACCCAACTGTATATATTCTGCCTGAGATTTTCATTAGATATCAAAAACCAAGTTTATTTCTGAAATATCTTAACCATAGATAGAATAGCTGATGATGCTGTGTTATTTCTCTAGCTTGTTTTACATCAATTATCCAACATCAATCGGGTAAATACAGAAGAGACTATGTCTGTGACTTCTGACTGTACTTCTTCAAGATGCACCACTACTACTTTATCCAAGAAGGGGATACATATTCATGAAATTTTTTGAGCTTCAATAATTTGATCTAAGCTAAAAAGTTAACCTATACTCACAGGATTGATCTTTGGTTCTTTGCTATGCTGGACCTCCCATCGGTCCTGCGTCCACTCCCATACATTTCCTATCATATTCTTTAATCCAAATTTATTCTGCTCTGGATATGATGTAACCTGCAAAAGATACATTGAACTTTGAACATCCATAACAAATTTCATTATGACAGTTACCACAAGAGCCACTTTTGTTGTGTAACATCATAAAAATGGCTAAGCTTGTCATGTCCTAGAAATCACACACAGGCCCAGAAAAAGAATTAAAGTTCTAAGATAATGGTCATATATAACTATTTGAAACTGAAATGATATTGACACAATGTACACGATTGTTGCAGTCTCCTTAACAATGTATGCTTGTAGGAAAACAGATCAACAGATCCTTGTTTCAAGTTAAAAAATGAATTAAGATAAAATAAATCCAACGAAAACAATCTTACTGGCGCTGTGCCAGCAAAGCCATCATCTGCCGTGTTTTCTTTAGGAAACTCTCCATGCCAAATATTCATCCAATGGTCACCTTTAGGTTTCTCGTTATTGCCCCAGGAAAATAGTCTGGAAATGTTATACGATGTTCATTATACATGTTTATACTAACTGTGCAAGCCTTTTATATCCTGCAAACTTGTCTTTGGTATGGTAAGAGATTCATTCCAATCCATTGGTACACTCTTTGTATTTAGTACTGTATATATCAACAAGCTTTATCAGAACTGAAAGGTTTACTTAGTAATGTTCTTATGCTCTCTCTCTCAGCCCACCCTATCTTTTCTAGAAAGGTAAGAGAGGCAAATGACCTGACTGTCTGTATACTGGTCACAAAGACTGCACCACCTTAGTATGGCTCAGTTATATAGTTATCCTTTGCAGATTGATATTATAATAGGAGTTTGTGTATCAACTTAATGTATTTCTTTTAACAAAATTAGGTGCTTGTCCTAAATAGATAGAGGCAAAGAGTACACCTAATATGAAACTCATTATTTCTTTCAACATTTCTACTTTAACTAATGAATTTCAATTACATCAGCCAAACATTGTGTAACCGATGTCAGTGTAAGTGACAATTTCTTTTTTGCTGGGAATGTGTACCACAGTCGGACAATATGGACTTAAAGGAGGTTGTTTTGAATCCTGTAATCATGCACATAAACCACTAACTAAACTTTTTTTCTACAATCAAGGCATCTCTAAAAATTTAGACAAATAGGCCCTTTTTGACTTTGAAAATTTGTAAGGTTTTGCCTGCTAGGTACTATCATGCACATATTTTAACCACTTATAATATTACTTGAAACTTTGTTCATGCTTTAGGGGTGCATACAATCAAGGCAGATAACTCTTACAATTAGTACTATCCCTGGACGCCCTTTGGTAAAGTTTTCCCCTAGTACTATCAGGCACATACTCAGTAACCACTCTGCTTCAGTCTTTAGGGTATACGTTTTCCCGCCCGACTTTTGCAAATTTGTCAAAGTTTTGCTGCTAGGATCATTCCATGTATGCATGTAACCACTTGTGATAGAAATTTGTTTAAGGTTTTTGGGGTGTCACACAGTCCATTCTGAAAACACTTGAATAAATTTAGTACTAATTATGGGGGAAATGGTGTAATATCGGGTCACATAGTAACCACTTATATATTGACTTGAAATTTTAAATGTCTTAAGAGGTGTCACACAGTCAAACATACTCTGTTTAAATTAGTGCAAAGGCCCTTGTTGACTTGTGGGTTGCATGCAAGGTACTCAGACTTCACAGTACCACTCTGGCAAACCTTGCTGTTTCGAAATTTTGTCAAACAATTATTTACAATTTTTTTTTTTTTTTTTTTTTTTTTTTTTTTTTTTTTTTTTTTTTTTTTTTTTTTTTTTTTTTTTTTTTTTTTTTTTTTTTTTTTTTTTTTTTTTTTTTTTTTTTTTTTTTTTTTTTTTTTGGTTGTTTGTTTTTTTTTTTTTTTTTTTTTTTTTTTTTTTTTTTTTTTTTTTTTTTTTTTTTTTTTTTTTTTTTTTTTTTTTTTTTTTTTTTTTTTTTTTTTTTTTTGTTTTTTTTTTTTTTTTTTTTTTTTTTTTTTTTTTTTTTTTTTTTTTTTTTTTTTTTTTTTTGGGTTTTTTTTTTTTTTTATTTTTATATTTTTTTTTTTTTTTTTTTTTTTTATAAATATATTTTTTTATTGTAGAAATTTTTTTTGCCCCCCCCTTCGGGACCGCTTCATCATGCCAATAAAGCTGATAGCAGCTTACATTTTGTTTTATATTACAATTAAATTTTATGTTACCAGGCAAAGACATTGTGTTGGATATGACAGTTTTGCATTAAAACCGGGTACTGGATGAGACAGGTTTTACTGTACAAATTTAAAGAGAAGTGTAACATGTGTTGCCCTACTATCGCCTGTGGCATTCCTATAATACTTGTATTTTGCGACATTTTTGGGGACTAAATTATCTACATCAAAGAGCTTCTACCATAGTAAAAGAGTAACAAAATTATGAAGACTTCACATTTACTATTCAATGAATTTTCGTGGCAAAATGCATATGGTAAACTTCCAAAACACCTGTATAATATGGCAACAAGGTAAGTTGATGAATGTTTCAATAGAGTAGACCATCATACCTGTCTTTAATGTCAGACCCTGGCCCCTCTGGATGTCTCCAGTCTGACTCATTCACAGGTACCCACCATGGGGCTGCTGCTACCTAGAATGCATGAATGTTGTTTAAATATATGAATATCAAAACAGTATTTAAATACATATATAAAATATCTCAACAGAAAATACAAGATGACCTGTTAGCAAGGAAGATTATTTCAATATAATCATAATTATATATACCATAATTATAGAAGTGCCAAGGAGACAGATCATTACTGTAATTGTCTATTGTAAATGATACAGTACACACCAAAACAGGTGCAGCAAGAAAAAGAGTGTTTACTACGCCCATTTTTGGATTGTTTAACTAAATAAGAACATTTTACTTGGTGCAAGGAAATAGTCTGTCATAAATCTGTATGTTGATGATAGCAAAAAGTCACGTCCGTTGACCACATTGCCTGATTGATATTACAATAAAATAATATGTATTCTGCAATCTGCTAAATGAAAGTAACTTACAGCTTGGGTTATTTGATCCAAGACCTTTTTGTCCACATACATTTCCATAACAAACGAGTTTCCAAATGACTCTGCCTAGAATAGAAAAATAATCCTCATTAACTTTATGCCAATACTATTACTACCAGCTAGCTACTACAGTAATGTTCCTGTAATAAGACCACCCTTCAGACCCGCATAAAGTGGTTTGATTATTAAAATGGTCTTTTTATCTATACCTTTTACTGTAAAAAGGGTCATTTGGGACCAAACTGTTTGGTCTTAATATTGGTTTTCTTAATAGCGGAACTTTACTGTAATAGCATTATAACCAAAAAAACAGTATAATAAAAAGAAATTACAAGATTTAACACTGCAGGCAATTAATACCCCTATCAATGCATCTTGACCCATTACATGATGCAGTTCAGTGTATATAGAGGGTATCTGTTGGTTTCTATGTAATATCACACCATAATTTCACCAAGGGAGAACCAAGTGACATTTTCATGAATAACTAGGGGTTCACAAGTGAACTTATGGTGATACACTTAACCGATTTAGAAACGGAAATATTTCCCCTGTAGAACATTTTTATTTGAATGACGCTATTGTTTTTATTTCTATTTAAGTCATTTTTTGTGATGAATTATTGTAACTTTTACAAGAATTCAATTTTATATTGCTTTTGTTGTATATGAAATTTGAATAAATTTGAAACACGATAACACCGTTACAATAAATATTTTGCCACTTTTGTGTTTCTAAACCTGTTGAGTGTATTACATCACACTTTTTGTGTGTTGTAATGTTTCAGAATCTGGAATTACCTCTTAAAAATTGAAAACTTTACATTTCAAAACATATAACAACTTTTAGGCCTTTTCTATCAGTTGTATGTTGATCTTTCTGAAGCCTTCCTGATGTGACAGAGTGTTTGACACTGACACAGGGAGTATTGCGACTAGGGTCTAGATATTACTGCTGTTAACTTCTGTTATCACTGTAATATTTGTCACAACAATTTCAGTAACAAATACCAAAAGTTTAGTGTAGAATTTTATGTTTCTGGTGCTTGGCATGTGCCCTTTTTCACAATGTAAATTTCATGTTCACCATTTTATTGCGAGAAATTAATCAGTAAAGACCAACTTTACTTGAGTGTGTAGCACTTCTCCATTCTTTAAAATCATGATATTCAGAAACCACATGTAAAGCATAATTATACCTTTAGCCAACACAACAAAAGCAATACATGTACATGTGTCAATGTCATTTTGCTGGGGAAACTTAAATCAGGGGTAAATGATTGCAAATATATGAAAGTCGTGAAAATTCAAGTTCTAAATTTTGACCTTTACAAAATTCATCAACCTTTATAATTCATGCTGAAGAAGTTGTCTTAGTACAGTCCTCTTATGACTTGTTTATCTTATGAAAGACAAGGTGTGTCACAGTTTAAAAAGGAAAGAGGTTCTCATGTGCACTATTTAAACAATCCCTGGTACTTAATGGAGATAAAATTTAGTCCCATTTCTTAACTCTGACCTTCAAATTATCAGATTCGGAAAAATTAAACTATCCATGCAATGTACCAATATGTAAATGTTGCACATGCTGACAGTAGATGTTCTTACATCATATTGCAAAAATGCAAATACTTGGCATCACTGTATTTTTTCGTTTTTATTTTACTTCTTTAAATAGGATGGTAATATCTTTAATTGCATTATGCTTTGTGAGCTTTTTCAATAAGCTACCATAGGCCAACTTTTTCATCTGCCACATTCAAAACACACAAAGAATGTGCAGGGGTGCCGAATTCCTACGTCCGACTTGTCCGATATGGGTTTTTTTGCCGGCGGACAAGTGGGTTTGTCCGCCCAAGTTGTCCACACAAGTAAAATTCGAAAAAAATGAAATAAATAATGTAAGACAGTCCCAAGTCATCCTGCCGGGAACCACCCGATTAGTTTGCAGTTTTGTGAAAACCAACATTAATACACCTGTAAAAGCGACCAGTTGAATTAAATTACACAGATCGAAACAGACTTATTTTCGTTGAGAATCGCCGCTACTGTATACTATCACGGCATTATGTTTTTTATTCATATTGTTTCAAAAATAATTGAGTTATTTCTTATAAATCAGAACCTAAAATATTTTCACCTTTATGTTGACTTACAATATTTATTTCCGTTTAAAGTAAACTGTAATTGGTCCCTTACCATTTGTCACCAGCGGTAGGTGTGAAAAATACGGCCTGTCATAAAGGATGATGCAAAACTGTTTGCAAATCCAAGCTATGTGACACCACTGACTGAGTAATGTTTGTCAATTTGTTAATGCAAACAAATAGTTATCCATTAACATTAAAATTTGATAAAAAAAAGTTGTAACTGTTCTTTATTTAAAACAAAACGCGGCGTTTCAGTGTGTTCGTGTTTTTGTCATTTCTTGTTTTAGCAACAGTTACTGTCAAGGTCAACGTTTTTCCAGTAATATTTATTTTAACGATTAACATTTGCCGAAAAAATTATTTTAACTCCAACCTCCTCAATCATAAAAGATAAAGCTTAGCTGCAGGTGTCACGGGATCAAAGAACAATCGCCGACGCTACATTGTACATGTGAGTTTTCTTTGATCTTCATGAAGCATAGGCATCAAAAAGATCCAGATATTTGACAGTTCGAGACATGTAAAAGTAGCTCTAGACAATGATAATTTTGGTTTATAAAATTGATAGTTTGGAATAAATAATGTTATGAGTAAGTTTTATTTTTGGTGATAAAATATATTGCACACGCTTTACAAATTTACGTCAGTCGCCAAATATTTTTGAATTTTAATATGCATACAAAACAAGAACAATTCAAGTGTGGACACATTTCTACTGAATATAATAAATTTGGTTTTTAAGTCCCTTTAACCCGTTAATTTACGTGTAAAACCACTCGAAGTGCCGCAATTTTACTCCCGCGAAATGCCATGATATATCTCCGTACTCCAAGTCACTTGTTAATTGCAATCTGACTGTCAAAACTGAATAACCAAAGCAGACAAGAAAAACGCCGCGTTTTTTCCCAATCAGGGCCAGGAGCCTTTTCCCAAAAGAGCCAGAAAAAGCCCCGATCGCTATGATTTTATGGATGAGTTTGAAAGTGCTTTACAAGCAATTTTCTAAATACTATTTATAAAATTGGTTAAATCATAAATACATTTAAATATAAGACTTTAATGCTTTTACAAGTGCCCAATGATTTTTTTTTGGGATGTGTACCAAGCTACAGTACACGCAAGGTGTTTTTTCCAATTGTCACCCATCACCGCGATGTCCAATCATCGTGACCACGCAATTTGGTCACCCAAATGCCCCCCTGAGTCACCCGTCACCGCGAATTAGCGTGTCCGGTCGCGGTGACCATTGTCACCGCGAATCGCGGTGACTGGTCACGGTGTTTCGCGGTGTCCACATTCGGGTCGAGACTTGAATATTTGTTATGTTTTTTTTACTGATTAACTTTAAATTGTCAATAAAAAAAAATAGAAAAATAATTGTAATTTGATGTTTTTCGAAACTTTCCAACGCCCAAATCGTTTTAATTACGATGCCGCTATCAACAAACTAACATACTGTAGGATCAAGTAAAACAACCCCAGCAACACAATCAATCTAAAAAAAACCAACTTACTTTAACTATTCCAAACTTATGATCTAATAATCCAAAATATCAATCTATTGTCAATGTCTCAAACTGTTTCTTTTTAATACCACGTGCTCACTAAGATCAAAGAAACCGGCCATCGCGGCGGCATTCTTTGATCTCATGACACTTGCTGCTTTACGTTTGATATAGAAAACACTTTGCAGTAAAAATTACTTTTATTTGGCAAAATGAAAAAAATGTAACTGGGAAAGCATGGACGTTGGCAGTTACTGAAAAATTAGAGGCAATCGTAAATGACAAAACAAAAAGTACGCTGCCAACAAGCAACTCGTTTTGATATTCAAGATTTCTTTATTAATAATGTGCATTTCCGTAATATTCTGGTTGTTTGTGTGATCCGTACAAAATAATAAAATTAAATATAAAAGAAAGCATAATTCGCAACAAAGAGAGGTCTCACAACTGAACCTTGCGGTACACCAAATATAGCAGACGGTAATTGTGTTTCGGGAACACAACATTCGGAACTTTTTATATAAATCTAAATCATTTTTTGCATTTAAAAATTTACGAATATTGATCAATAATTATTACAATAATTTAAATATTTACGCACTTTCGATGCATTGTCTGTCGACTTTCGTAAGACAAGTGATACTCAAAATCTCCCCAGACAAATATGCGTATTCACTCAATATTGACAGTAACTGTTGTCTTTCAGAAGTAATTGTGTCAAATAGCTTGGGTTTGCAAACAATTTTTTGAGTTAAATATGTCATCCTTTATTACAGGCAATATTTTTCACACCCACCATGATTGACAAAAGGCAAGTTGGGATTGACCAATTACAATACATTGTTTACGTGAAATATTATTTTAAATCTACATAAACATGATAAATATAAGTTCAGGTAGGAAAGAAAACATTTTGAATCAATTAATTTATACATGTATCTAAAAATGATGACTTTTTATGCAGAAATACTTGAGCGGCAATTCGGAACAGAAATACCGCGGCGACGATGTGCTAATAATAGAGACCGTAGATGAAAAATAAAAAGTATTTACAGAAATTGATGTATTCTACATTTTGCACATCAATAAATATAATAAAATAATTGTAAAATACTTTATTTCAGTCGAGATAGTCACCGCGATTCACCGCGACCGGCCACCAAGATTCACCGCGACCGCATATCTCAGTGCATCGTAAATGGTCGCGGTGGCCGTTTAGGTGACCAAAACTTTTTTAGGGTGACCATGTCACCGTGACTGGTCACCTAGAATGAATTTCTGTCGCGGTGACTGGGTGACATTTGGAAAAAACACTTTGCCTGTACTGTATTTGCACAGTAAAGTGAGACATAAAAGACAGGCCACACTAAAATGTCAACTTGTAAAATCAGTTTGCCTTCGAAGTAGAAATATTGAGACTATAGTTTTATTAATTAAATTATAAGTTAATATGTAATACCAAAGTGCCAGTGCGTCAGATTTGTGACACTTTCGCTATGCAATTTTTTATAAGTTCAGCGTACCCATTCTGTCAAGCATATAAACCAGGTATGTTGAAGTTATTTCCGTAAGTTTGATCAAAGTTAGAACAAGCCATAACAATGCAAATCCTCCAAGTGCAATTAACTGTAACAACCATAAATCATATATTCACCTCTGTTTTATATCCTGTTGCTTTGATGAACAACTCAAATTCTGCATTACTGACTTCGTATTTGTCTAGATAAAACTTTTTAAGTGTTACTTTCCGTGCTGGACCTTCTCCGTCTGCTACAAAAATTGGCTTATCTGTACCCATCATAAAACTTCCCTCAGGAATAACGACCATTTCATTTGTCCTTGGATAGGGGCTGTCCAACGTTTCCTGGTTTTGAGGCTCAGTATATTTTGATTGTTCGTGTTTTTCTTTAGGTTTTTCGTTTTCAGAGTGTTGACGACTTGTTGAACAACCACAAGATGTATCCTTTCCATTAGAAACATCTTTCTTACAACTTTCTTTTTCAGTACTTTCTAATGTCACGGTCTGAATTAACAGAAAAAGAACCAGAATAACTTGAAAATAAAAGATTGTCACCGTGGACGTCGCCATATTTGACACGTTTCAAGTCTCCAATTGAAGAGTACTGAGCGGCGAAGGTTAAAATCTAGTCTAAACATCCAACGGTCAAGGTTAATATCCTTACCAGATCAGACAGAAGAAACTTTATTAAATGTCGATCGGTCCATTATTAAGACCAAATCGAATTTTCTTTTAAATCTTAAATGGTAACACTTTACAATAGCCGTGGAGTATTTCCCTGTTTGAAATACTTCTGCAGAAAAAAGAGTGAATGTTTTAGTATTTCCTTAGATTGACATAGGTGGTCTTCTTGTCCTAGTCAGAGATAGACGTTGCACTTCATTGGAAGTAAAGTTCTTTCACTTTAAATTAAGATAGCCATGCTTATTCATGTACAACCTATTTACAGCCTCTTTATGTGAGCCTTCTGGAAAATTACAAAGATATTTGAAAACTGGAAAACCTACTTTTGTTTTTGAAAACGCAAAATATAATTTATTAGATTCTAATTCTTTTGTTAAAATCAAATTTTCATCACAATATGGTCACGTTCAATACAGTACGTCATATTTTTCCTTCTGATGAGACGCCCGTTACAATTCTGGATTTGAAAGAAAATTCGACTTGGTCTTAGTAATGGACCTTTAAAAAAATATTAGCTTGAAATTATTAACCGACAGACATATAAGAAAAAGTTATAACAAGATTCAGATACTTTTCTACCCAGGGACCTTCTTTTGTTTCGTTTCGTCAAGTCTGCTTCCCTCTAGGTTACAGTTCGCCTTGCACAGCTCGTAATTTTTTCTATATGTATCAATAAAAGGTGTCCTGTCAAGTTGGAAAGATGTAACAAGTGGTGTACCGCAAGGTAGTGTACTAGGGCCGGTTCTATTTCTTATATACATAAACGGTCTGCCAGAAAAAATAGGTTGTTATTTAAATTATTTGCTGACGATACAAAATTATATAAAGGATGAAAACACACTGCAAGACAGTATCGTTAGTGCCTGTGAATGGAGCACAGACTGGCAGTTGAAATTTAACGATAAAATGTAAAGAAAGACCATCGGGAATAGTGGTAAAACAGAATACTTTATCAAAGATAATGAAAGAACAGTTTAATAAAATACCACCATAAAGCAAGAAAAAGATTTGGGTGTAATAATTGACGATAAGCTTAAATTTGACAGAAATATTTACTCAAAAATTAAATTAGCCAATAGAAACCTAGGACTTATTGCAAAATCCTTCTCTTACATGTCCTTCTCTTACATGTCTAAAGACATGTTCCTGACCCTTTATGAATCAATAGTTAGGCCACTTTAGAATACGCATCCACTGTTTGGTCACCTAGGCTTAAGAAGGATAAAAGTGCCATACAAAATGTACAAAGAAGAGCAAGCAAAATGTAAAGACAAATAAGTAAATTACCATACTAAGAAAGGTTAAGAATTTTAGGAATTTCAACTCTAGAATACAAAAGGTCGAGAGCAGATGTTTTACAGGTCTTTAAGTTTATTCATGGAATTAAGAAATCATTTAACAATATGTTTGAAACAAAATCAGTTGTAACAATTAGAGGTAATGAAAAAAAAAATATTCAAACAAAGGTCAAGAACCGAACTAAGAAAACATGCATTTAGTAATAGGGTAGTAGATACCTGGAATAGCTTATCAAATCAGGTAGTCAATGCACCAACTTTAAATACTTTCAAAAGAAGGCTCAATAAACATTGGGATGGGCAAAAAAAAATTAAGGCCGGCTGCTACAAATGACATATACAAGTTTTGAATCAGTGTATAAATATGAGAATGAATGGAACTGAAATAGTGAGACAGTGTCAAAATATATATATATATATAATTATAAGTCAATAGTGACGGACACTATATATGTTTTTAATTATTTTTAAATTTGAATTACTGAGTTCAAGGCAGTCATGGACACTACGAACATAGCGAAAATAATGATTTTGTTTCTATGTGTCAATATTTTTAAAAAGGTTTTACAAGTGGTTATATATTCTGCGTAATATACAGTTCAATTCATAGTGATGGACACTGTGAACATAGTGAATATAATGATTGTTTCTATGTGTCAATATTTTAATTTTTTTTTACAAGTGGTTGTATTCTACGGAATAATAGTTCAATTCATGAAATTAATTGTGTTAGTGTAAAATGTAAAGAAGAACACCAACCGGAACCAACACATACATCATTGAAAACTGGGAAAATAAAAACAAAAGGGCCTATAAAACAAAATTGTTTATATGGAGTATTCCATATCTGGCCTCTACAAACTGTATGAACTCTATATGTAAGATATTTCCCCTTAAACACAAGATGTATTAATACATATAGCATTGATCGTAGTTTTATTCCAAAGAAGAAGATATGTTTCTTAGTATTTATGGGTTTAACAATAACGCCACTTTATATGTGATCAGTGTTAAAATTCGATGTAATTTATTAATTTTTAAACATCATATTATGCAAATTGTAAATATTATTAATGTTGGCTTTATTTTAAATTTTCTTCTAAGTTCTTTTCGTATTGTAAAAATCATTGAAAAATGGAAATAAAGAGAATATAAGAGCATAAACAATGAGCATAAAACATAAGCTATTAAAGATATATGAATCATATAGTAAAACATACCGATAGAGCATGATAGTTAAATACGACGAAGCAACATACATAATTAAAAGTTAAAATTACCAAAAACGTAATATTGGTATCTATAAATTTTAGTGTCTTAACATCTTAATGTACGTTCTACTGTCTTGATTTACAACAGCTACGTTTGTCATGATTTCCAGTATTTCATGTCTTGTAAGATTACCCTTATTTTAAATCTCTATCGATATACAAACAAAAAAGAGCAAAAAAAAACAAAACAAAAAAAAAACAAACAAACCCAAGCATGCTTGCTATATATGATGCAACAAAGTTCTGGTCACATTACTTGAACACATATATTTGCGATAACCCCATCATATACTTTCGTTTTCGCCGATACTTCAGATTGAGTGTACTAACCTTACCTACCTCACCTACCTCTCTGTCTGCCTGCCTGTCAGACTGCTTGCCCTGCCCTGTCCTGCCCTGCATGGTTAACCTACCTACCCACAACAATGCCTGTTGAACATTAAAATGAATTGCCATGCAAATATGAAATATTCTCACATGCTTATATGATATATTTCTATAGACAATTCGAGTGGATTAAGTACTCGGAAAAGTATGCGGAGTTTCGGACATGGAAGTAGCTCCTTCCGGCTTTTCTAATTTACTCCCGGGCAGAAAATATAAGATACAGACATAGAAGTAATGATATTTATCTGTATAAATACATCAGTCGCATGCAATTGTTGTAATCTAGAACCTAAATAGTATTAAAGTTAAGCATTTGAATACCCTTCACCTTGTTTTCTTTTAAAATGAGCAAGATAATTCAGGATAAATATGTAACTCGGAGTGCTTTATCGAAATTGAATAATTTCTTCGCCCTCGTGAATTATTCCGCCCGGCACGTCACCTCCGGATAATGCTTCAATGTCGATAAAGCACCCCGGACCACATATTATTTCTTAATTAGCATTTCACAAAAGTAATGTATTATATCTTTGACAAAACTGATTATTTCCTTTTCAAAACTGTAATTTGATATTGGTAAGTTTGAATTTTGTCACATGCTCAGCCACATATTTTCTCCGACGCGTGTCTTCAGGTAATACTACCGCGCCGAGTTTATAGATTTTATGTGACACTACATCGGACCTTTATACACATGGCATTACTGATCATATATTTGCTATCTACCTGTCATTGTTTCGTTGCAGTAATATTCTATTTTATTTTAGTTGTCACAGAATATTATTAAATCCACAGACTTATAAATTGGTCATATTATTTAAAACCTGGAAATATAGGACACAATAAAAAATGAAGTCATACTTTCAGTACTAACAAATGATTTCATTGTCAAGTACTTGTATTTGTGTACCTAATGATTCAGTTGAGAGTACATATCTTTTAGAAGATCTTGTCATGAACATTTAATTGGAGATGCTCCTTAGCTTGAACATTTCAATATTAAAAACAATACAAAATATTTATATCTGACACTTCTCTAGTACAATAATGTAGTGGTGGTACACCTTTGAAGAGTTGCTTCCGTTTCCTGTTTCACTTTATTATTATTGCAAAGTTACTGACTGACACGTTAAAGGGTAAGAATATATATCACACAAATTCGTATCTTACCAGAAGACTACGGTATTTAAAGTACCCAATCTAATAACAGTTACCAGTATTGATTTTCTCCATTAAATTCAAATGTATCTAAGTGTATAGCTTGTACTTACTACTTATACATAGATCGATGTTAGAGAGTGCTGACGTTTACTGACTTTATACTTTGGGACATTTAAGTGTAAGGATTTAAATTCGCAAATTTAAATCAATTTGAGTATAATATTGGGATATATTGTGACCGTGTGTTTGTTATATTCGTTGTACATCGATCTCATGCTTGAATAAAAATGAATTGAATCAAAGGCAATAAAATGTCGTGTTTCTTTTGCTTTAAGGAAATGCATGGACGCTTTTTTATATAATATTAAGAGGATAATACACGGCTAAGCCGGGCCGGACCGGGACGTGATAATCGGCCCACAGGAAGCACAATGGTACGTGGGCTTTAGCCCGAGTGTTATTACGCGACTGAGGGCTGATTATACGTCCCGGCCCGACTCTAGAATACATATCTTACGTTTTTAATCAGAATTCTATCATACTATGTGCAAAACTAACAGATTTTAGAAAAAAGAACTAGCAATGCACAGATTATCTAAAGTTGGTGTTTTTGCTCACTACAAGGCCATTCCTTGAAGTTTTATCTTTTTCCTAGTGTTGATGATATTTTTACTTTCGATAAACTCGTGTGTATCTTGTTACACTCATAATTTAATATCTATTTTCGGTCACTTTGTGTTTAATGATCTTTTTTGATCGCGATTCAATAGATTTCACGGTGGCGGCCATTTTATTCAATAGGTGATTTGTAGCCGTTGACGTCGCGTGTCCCTTTTCTGAGGACCGATTATCACATAATCGGCCTTCACGCACGGCCCAAATGTTGTATAAAGCCCTAACCGTAAAGATAATCATCATAATACTGTACAAATTTGTTACTATATATAATAACATTTGTTTTATATTACAGTTACTTATGCTGTTGACAATTATCATAACAGTATTTATGCCGATTACACGTGTAAAAGCAGAACACCTGTTACATTCTTTAAATACATTGTGTACTTAACCCAATCGGCAAAACTGATACCCATTTAATTGTGTGCACTTTTGAATGGATTGATTTTTGACTGTTGTTAAAAACAGCATTTTCAAGATGCTTGAGTTTTTGTGTCGAGATCAGGTTATTACTACATGTAGTATACAGTGATGATAATCTTTTTTATATAAAATATGGTTTGTTGACGTTAGTAAGAATAGATTTGTTTTCAGAGAGTAAGACTTCATAACAAAACTGTTGTTACAAATAATGGACCAAGAAGCCAAAGGGGAAGACTGTTGGGGAATGTTGGTTGACTTAGAGGGGTATGGTCGTCATGGTGACAGTAAGCATGACTATGAGACGATTGATTATGAAGATAGTAAGGTGACATACAAAGACTACATGCACGCTTCCCATGGGATGTTGTATGCAAAGAACGATCAAGTTTTATGGGATCTCTACTCAACTAAAGCTGCCATTTTAGTACGTTTTTCTAAATACGTTGAATGCTATTTTCATTTATTTTATTTATGGTACCAAATAGTTTACAATCAGCAAAACACGTATTTAAGCTTTCTAAATCAGTATGTTTCTGCTGTAAATGATATGTTACTTACACATTTATTTCCTCCCGAAATCACAAATGTTATTTACGGTAACGAAAATTTCAGTTATATAGAAATGTGTTCATAAGAAATAAGGATTTTTAACACATTGGACACAAGAAAGGCTTATACCTTTCGATACGTCTTTCAGATGCAAATGCGTTTTGATGGTTTACTAGGGTTTCCAGGAGGTTTAGTCGATCCAGGAGAAGATCCAGTCACTGGACTTAATCGCGAGTTGCATGAAGAAATAGATCTTGATCTCAAACGACACGGTTTCAAAGACGAACATCATATCATAACGTTTTTGCAAGCGAAAAAGAAATTAGTTTTACATTTCTATATACAAGAGGTAACATTACAACAGTTCAGGGAGATAGAAGGGAAGTGTACCCAAGCGCATGAACACGGAATCGAGGTATTTTTGATTTCATCTTAACACATTTACTTTATTTAACTATTAGAACTAGATGTTTATTTTTTAAAACAATCTATTACATAATGAACTAAGAACAATCTTTCTATTACACATTGAACTGAGGACAATATATCTATTACACATTGAACTGAGGTCAATATATCTATTACACATTGAACTGAGGACAATATATCTATTACACATTGAACTGAGGACAATATATCTATTACACATTGAACTGAGGACAATACAGTTGGAGCCACTTCTAACCCGACACTTATATAATTCGGTATAACTGAATTATGTGTATGCTGATTTCGTTCAAATTTAGAATATAATTAATTCAACACATAATACATACTTCTGCGAAATTTAATTTTAATTGATTAACAAATACATATAAAACTTAACAAATAAAAAACATAGCTGTAAAATCCGAATTCAAAAAATGGCATAACGTGAAATCCCAACAATGAGATAAGTCACCGATTCATAATATGTACAAAGAAAAAAGTTAAGCACCCCCTGAATTTTTAGAGTGACTTATCTAACGAAGCTTTATCATGAAAATACCGTCAAATTGAACTAGGCAAGAAGAATGTAATCCTTAACAGCAACCCTCTGGCAAACAGAAAAACGGCAAAACTGTAAGATAATGTTGGGCTTTTCGGGTGATATTGTTAAACAATAAACGGGTGCCGTTTTTATCCGAAATAAAAAAACCCATTAAAGTATGGAACTGTAGAGGTCATATGAAGATTTTAGGTGGCGAATAAGAGTAAAAAATGCAATTTTGATTCTTCAGATGACATCCGTATTTCATACGTTCAGTAGCAGAGTAAACCTTCACTGTGCCTGGGTGCTTCAGATGAACCTCGTGTCTTTTTAAAGACAACCTACTTTCACTTGCAGTGCAAAACTGTTTGCAGTTCGTGCAGAGGATTGCTGATATGATTTACAACATTTTTTCCTTCGTTTATTTGAAGGTGATTTCATGATACAATTTTATGAAGTCACTATATACATTCCAGGGAGTGCTTAACATTTTTCTAGGTGTATAAAATCCGTGCATCGGAGTGAAGAAACGAAATACAATGTAATTGCATTTTACAGATAAATTTCTACCTTTTTTACGATTTATAGTAAAAAGGTTGATACTGAATATGTTTGCAAATAAAATTATTGCTAAATAAATATGATACATTTATATACGTGACTGTCTTAGTGATTAGCCGGCAAGCAACATGTCAATTGCGCGACCACGCTCTTGGTTATTCATTCGAAGTGACTGATTTTTTAAATCAAAATTCTGTTTTTACGGTTTGAATTGCGTTATAGAATGATCAAATGAAAATGAAAATCGATATTTTTCGTACACCTACATTTCCTCGTGCAAAATGATGAAATCGTACTTGTCACACGTGCAAAAGTAACCGATCGTCACAGTTGAAAGGTTTTATCATTTTTATACAGTTAGTGTTGCCAAACAACATAATATTTAATTTGAAATAAATATCTTGAACCGTATTCGAGAAAATCGAATTTGAAAAGTGTCGGGTTAGAAGTGGCTCCAAGTGTATATCTATTACACATTGGATTGAGGACAATATATCTATTTTCCAGACTTTGGGTTGTCTTCGTCCGCCACTGTATACCATGGGAGATAACTTTAGAGGGTTTCCGGCATTTCTATGTAATCAGTTTGCTGGAAACGCAAAAGAAGAACTTCTGTGTGGGTTACTTCATACGAAACTATTCACCCAAGAAGAAGTAGAAAAAGCTATGGCATTAGCAGAAACGTTTAAGGCAAATAAATCTGTTTGAAATTGTCTTGATATTAAAATAAATAACTAGTTAATCTTAAGAAAACGATCACTCCGTTATGTTGTACTGTTTTCACCACAAATAGCTTACTTAACGACGGAAATGTCCAAACTATTCACATAATTATGTTGATCTTCAATATCAGTGCAACGCTGGAACTTTCATTTCACACCTTCATACTTATAAATGATTAAAGGAATTAATTTTTTAGTTCAAATGTTACTGATGCTGACTTTTTTCGGAAGTCAAAGTTCACCTTTTCGCCATGATATGTCAAGATAAAACCTATACATGCTCTTAGGATCAATATCGCGCTTAACCTATATTTCTCCGATTTTTGTGAAACCTGTTGCATTTTTACCATAACTTGACATAATCTTATTCATGATTACATGCTTTACATAGCTCAATTTCAAATATTTCATTTCGTGATTAAAGTCGTTCATTTAGGTGTAATATGCACTTATATCACGTATTTTATCTGCCAAATATGCTCAACATTTTCACTTACAAACCAATTAAACAGAATTGTCGAAAGAGTATTACATTGTACCACAATATGTGTTCAGAAATTAAAGAATAGCTTGATATTTTAAGTAACCCCCTTACACGCACATATACTTTGTGGGGAGACCATTTTCAGTGAAAAGGAGATTATGTTTAACTTCTGTACTAGTTAGAGTGATAACAAACGATAGAGTTCTTCCCAAATATCGAAAACTTGAAGGCAATTACAGCTATTTTATAATGACATTTTAATTTTTTCCAGAAGTACAAATATGGAAATGCTAAAAATAATGAGGAATCCTTCAATTATTTCACTGCTGACTTAAACTGAGAAGGAAAACGGTCATTTATCAGTCGCTTTATGAATTCGACTTTAAAGCAGCTCATCCACATTCGAAAATAATCTTCACCAAATTTAGAATTCAACCTAAAGTCGGTAAAATGACAGAAAATGTACGAGAATAGTACGAATTTCTATTTAAGATACCATGATTTTTGCGAGTTGTTTCATCAGTTGGCGGTGCATATTTTTATTCGGTATATGCTTGGCCGTTTTTTCTCTCACTGTTTTTCATTACCAAATATATTTGAACTGTTATAAGTTATTGTAACAACACAATTTAAAAACTGTGCACAAGTTTACGAATTAAAAATGCTATATTTCTAAGTGTGCTATTACTTTTCATTTTTCTTTCATCTGGCTTGAAGAATGCTGTATATATACATTTAACCTGTCTTAACCGACATCCGATTGAAACAACATGGCATGCTTTAATCAGTGCTTCTATATGTTCACATTAATGTTAATCTGACACTAAACTCAACTTGTCGTTTCAACGTCAAGGTATTGTCAGGACATGGCTATTAAAACTTGCAAGTCTATGGTCTTCTAAATGTATAGTACCTTCTATAGTAGCTGTGTTCGGGAGTAAGTAACAGAAAATTTAAAATGTTGGATCCCTTGACCTAAATTGTATATAACACCGAAGGCAAGCTTGACAAAATTCAGAAAATTAAATTAAATTGGTATAAATGTTATGATTTCAAATTTATCTGGCTGAAAATAAGTACCAGTCGTTGTTTTGTTTTGGTCGAGTAAATTCTTGTTATTCTAGTTATACATTGTTTTTGCAAAAGAAGTGTTTTTAAGGAAATATGTTATTTTTTGTACGCACATTCAACGACTATACAAGCTAAACAAAGCAGTTTAAATTTATCAGAAATGATAGCTAATATCATCGACACTGGGATGAGAAGTAACAGTAAATTCCGCTGTCTTTTGCTGTCCAAATTGTTAAAGATTGAATGTAATCTAAAATAGTCAATATTATGTAATGGTAGGGTAATCTGAGAAGTCTTCTCGTACAATCCCCTTCTGGTGGCATGTGCGTTTTAATGACCGGTAGTTATTTTGATTTTTCGAAGCTTCCAATACCGTTGTTACAATATCTAAAATCAATTAGACCTGTATCCGTTTCTTAAATATTTTCGACAGTCGACATTGACGACACACAACACTGCGCCAGATAACGTGGCTGTGACGTCAGGTGAGAATAGTGTAGAGGAAGACCATCTCAAGGAACGTTGGGGAATGCTCTTGTATTATGAATCATACGGACGCCATGGAGATACTAAACATGATTTTAAGATAATTTCCAGAAATGATTCCATAACGAAATACGCAGACTATGAACACGTTGCTCATGGAATGTTATATGCTAGAGACGACAGGATCATATGGAACGAGCTGCATGCTCGGGCCTCTGTTTTAGTAAGCACGCTCAATTACAATACTTGTAAACATAAAAGCTTTATTTCCAAAGAACTTTCAAGCAGTAAGTCCTGCCTTTCTGAGATTTCTATAACCATATGTAGATATAGTCTAGTAATTTCGGCATATGAATTTGGTCACCATTGATTTTTATGGTGAACATTTTACATATCAATAATACAAACATTACTATTTTTAGAACGAAAGGTTATTTTACTGTCTAAGAAAAAACAACAAAATTTATTTATCCAAATAGAAAAGAGATATTCCTGTTCATTGAGATAATTTCACTGGTACTTTTGACTACTTGAACAAGCCTACAATTATAGATAACTTGTCCCAAAATTTGCCAACAACATGATGTTGCCTTTATTAGAGAACCAAGTAAATGATGGTTAATATACAATTAATTTAAGCAAACTATTAGACTGTTTATGTAGTTTTCATCTTGATAATCAATTATCAAAAAGTAATTTCAATGTAAAATTGAAGCAATAATGATGTATAAAACTTATCGATGTAAAAGTAATAATAATCATTATTTGATTGTTGATGAACCAGAAAAAGTTTAATGCTTTCTTTTTGTTGCAGTCCTTAAAGCCATTAAAGCACCCATTTTGATTTTTGTTTGGACACTTTGAACTTTATGTCTTGACGAATATGTTTACTATTAAAAGTTTACAACAGGCGTATAACTAGTATTAAGTTTCTGACTGATATTTTAATCCTTGTTATCGTTCTTCTCAAAGTTGTATTGCGCCACAATTTATTGGTCTTAGTCTATTCTCTTTGCTGTTTGGAACTGTTTTTTCCTTACAGATGCAAATGCGTTTTGATGGTCGTCTTGGGTTTCCAGGTGGCCATATTAACCACGGAGAAGACACTGTGACAGGTCTTAATCGAGAGATGCATGAAGAAATTAGACTTGATATTAGCAAATGTGGATTTATGGAAGAAGATTATGTTGTTACATACCTGCATGAAAACAAGAAATTTGTATTGCATTTCTTTGTAAGAGAGGTCACATCTGGATATTTTAAGAACATTGAAGAGAACTGTATACATGCACATGAATATGGTGTCGAGGTAGGTACATATTATATAGATAACTACAGAAGTATCCAATGCCTTAGACAAATGAGATAAGAAGAGCAATACTTGTGTCGTTAATACTAGTATTAAAGTACTGTAAGTGCCGAAATGAAATAGATCCATATTAAATCATTTTTATTACTTTGGAAGGTGTGTGTGTGTGTTATGATTTTAAGTATTGTTTCTTTACCCTATCATAACTGTATATTGCATACTTCAAAACTTGATTTTGGCCATACAATTAATATATTTTGTAAGAAACTTGAGATTGTATTTCGGGAAAAAAAGTTGGTTTTAAGTGATTTTACTGGGAAAAGAAATACATTACTTATATTAGCGTTTGATTCGGCTACAAGTTTGTTAATGATATTATCAAAATAATAGTTGAAAACGAAGCTATTGTGCAATGAAGCTTTTACATGTATCTGTTAATGAGATTTTCCTATTTGGAGATGATTTACAATGATAACAATTTTAATTTCTTTTGTTTTACAGGCTTTAGGATGCTTAAGACCACCCCTGTATACAAAGAAAGATAAATTTAGAGGGTTTCCAGCATTTTTGACACATCAGTTTGCAGGGAACGCAAAAGAAGAATTATTTGTCGGACTTCTTCGCGCTAATATTTTCACACAGGAAGAAATAGACAAAGCTGTTAAATCATGCAATGACTTTTGCATATCAGATTGAAAAAAGTAAATTGATTCCTTCTCTGAAGTTATCATCGTAATGTCTATGATGTTAAATTATCAATAAAATTTTATAAAGTCTATACTGAAAAATCAGGTTTCATATTGACAATTATAAGAGAGTGAAATGATGCTCAGCTGATTAAAGCGTTTTGTGTAATTCACTGATATGTTCAAGTTTTTACGGTCAATTTTATGTGAAACATTTATATTCACATATGTAAATAGATAGTCTTTCAACTTGGATATCACAGAGTAAACTTGACTGCTATCGGATTCACAGGCACATTGGTACAGATTTTGGCAAGTGGGTTAATTCATTGTTTTTCAGACGCAAGAAAACAGTATTTTATGCCATTAAAAACTTTATTCAAAGTTCTGAAGTTATTTACTGTCTTGTGTATAGTTTTCATATTCAATCATGGCCGTTTCGGCTTTTTTGTTGTCAAATGTGTATCAAAGCATACTTATGATGGTACAGCGAGGGAATTCAGTTCATAATACTTCACTTACATTGCTATCTGTTTAGCAGTAACCACTGCTTCAAATAACCGCCCACTCCTTCCTATGCCTCTGAGTATAGGCGCATGTCGCGCCTTTGTGAGCTATCGAGAAGTAATTAACAGCAGAGAGACTATTTCAGACATACTTTCTCGTACTAAGAACTGTATTAGAAGCTACTTTGTTTCACTTTATCGCTTTTTGTATTACGTTGGGTTTTATTTTGAACAGGTACCATTTCAATCTCTGTGTCGCTGTGCTAGTTTGCATTCCATGAAAACCTATTTCCGTGCTGCATACCAACCAGATCCAGTAACACCGCTTGCAGAAATGACATTGATTCTTAGCCTATATATGACCCTGTAAAGAAACGTATTAGGTCCAATATGGAAGTACAAATACCCAATAAATAAGTCTGAGTTGAGCAATGTAGCACACAACACCTCCTGGAATAGTTAGCATAGTCCCCATTCCAGTACGTTCAAGGTGGTAGTGTGCCCATCCGGTGACAAAATAGAAGCAGATGTGCACCGATGGGCATCGTATTAAAATTATTGGTTATTGGTTAAGTATCGACATTCGACAGAAAACTAAAAACGAGCTAAGAAATTATTGATAATGAAGAAAAATATGGTGTCTACAAAGAATCAGTACTGGTGGTTGGCAGGCACAAATGGGTGGGTTGATGTGGGATGATAGATGTGTCGACGTTTCATGGCGGACACAAGTGTTCTTCAAGTTACCGACGGATGAAAATTAACTGCCTTATACAAATGCGTGAACAATTATTTTTAACTTCATAAGATGCAAAATAATCTCAGTATATCAGTAAAATCGGCAAGATGAAAGCAGTTTTCTTTCGGCAGTATATGAGTTGAAAATGTATTGATGCACAAAATAAAAAGCTGAACATGTTAGCGTACATAATCACTTGATTATAGTACACTTTCTCAAAGACAAACTACAACATGACCACTCTAAATCACGACAGGGCCTGTCAAGTAGGTCCACTGAGCAACCCGAAATACAGATGTCACTTAGACCCAAAACGCCAGATGATTGTAAAATTCAGAGACAATATTAATACCGAAAAAACTCTTGATACCGCATACGAATTAAAGGGTAATAATTTCAGCATTGACAGATTATCCTAATGAGATCGTGAAAACAAGACAGAGTCTTTATAAATCAAGTGAAGCACGAAAGGCTAGGGCAAAACGAGACAAGGCCATAAGAAAATATCCAACTATGCTTTATAGTAATAACCGATTGATAAAAGACATGTTCCCCGAGTGAATTGATGTCTTGAGGAAGTCTGGAATAAGACAATTTTGATCAATGCGTCTGTCGTACAGACAGACGGCGGACAGACGGACGGACGGACGGACAGACAGACAACCCATTCTTGTAATCATGATGTGAGCTATAATTGAACGCCAACGAGAAATACGATGCATGATGCAGTGTTTTAACCCTGCCAGCGTGCACATTCTACAGAAAATTATCATGCGCCCTTGGTTTAACAATGCTTAAAAATACATTTTTATTTTCTATACACCTTTTATTCCATATCCCGAAGTACCCTAGAAGTGAAACTACTTATTTTAATTTCGAGACCCAATTTACATGTTCTAGGTATATAATCAATATCACATTTTAGTATATTATACACAACATTCAATTACTTGGAATCCTTACTTGTATAAAAGTTAGTCCAGTACTTTACAAGAATACCATTAATGCAAAGCATCAAAGGGCGCCGAAAATAGTTTTGTACATGTGTGGCGTTAAATAGCTAAAATTAGCTTTTTGATAAGCAATCATTATTAGTTTGATTTGAATGAAAAATTTTGAATAATTTGGAAAAACATTTAAATCAATGCGTGTTTTAAAGCTGGAAAAAACGGAAGAAAACCCATTCTTTTAAAAATTGGGGTTTGAGCGGGATTGAACTCCACCGTAAAATTAAGCGGTATCAGCTTACCCACTTCACCACGGAGTGACTTTCATGCACGTGCAAAAAATAGCGTATATTATAATTTTGCAAAACCGATAAGGGGAGAAGTTGTTTTTCGTTTTGCCATTTTTCTAAAAAGTATCCCGAAAAGGAACCTTACAATTAAACATACGTTTAATGATGTGTATAATCAATATTTTAATGTCTAGGTATTATTTTAGCATACAATTAAAACCATTTTTCTTCATTCTACATAACGCTCCTAGCATTACTTCCGGAAAAACTATTCCATAATAGGCCACCGCCGTCATCGGCGGCGCCAATAATGTTATACTATCGAATAGATAAACATGAAATCTACCTGTTTCACCATATACCACATACATGAGTACATACCGTAACACCTAATAATCTTCTGCAAAATTGTAAATGTAGCTCTATGTACCTACCTTATGTTTGCAAATAGATTACCATGAATAATTTTTGTGGACAATATTACATGAGCTTTTATGATAATCATGCAATGAGTATTATAAGACCTTTTTGTTTAAGTTTGGCTGCCCTTGAAACCTAGGTCTCGTATAATCGATGGTTAACTGCTACACCCGGAAGTGCCTGCCATCAATTGTAAAACTAGCCTTTTTATTCATTTATGTCTAGTCTGTGTATCACGGTAATACTTTCAAGGACCTACATGTCAGATATATGACAAATGCATTTACTCTACTTTGTACTGTTACAGGTGTATATTACTGCGTCGGAAATGAATTTGCACTGCATGAAATTACAACGGGTAACACCGATACTACTTTTTGTGGCCATAAGATCAGTAGCGTTGACTGACTGATGACACCTGCTCTCGCTGTATATACTGACTGAAGAGTAAACAGTGCTCATGATACGTTGACTGTAACACATTCAATTAGCACCAGCATAATTAGGAGAAACGAAATTCACCAGAAGTTATTATAAATTAATTGTGAAGTAAGGAACGTTTATTTACTGAAAACCATTAAACGTCTCGGCTGCAGTCAGCACTGACAGAAAATAAAAGATTTATGCCTAGGCCTACCTATTATATCATATTTACATGCAAAAATCAATATTTTTGTGAAAATCACAGGCCAGTTAAGTACTATTTTATTTAAACCTAAACCCTTGTTTGCATTAGTATTGTTAAATAAAGGAAGTATAATATCTATATCTATGTATATATATATATCATGTTTTAAATTCAACAAATAAATACTTTGCCGCATTAAGTAATAAAACATGTCCTTGTGGATAATGTTTTATTTTGTGTTGGCTGGTGCAAGAGGTAACGAAGAAGTGCACCGACCAAAGAAGGAATATATGGTTCAGATAAAAGAAGGATGTCTTGAATCAGTAAAATTACAATCGGAAAAATTCGGATTGAAATTCTTAAAGAAGGTAAATTTTCGTCTTTCTCACTTTAACAATTTGAAATCCCACACAAATTGTTTTCCAGTGTTCAGATCATTTGAAAATTTTGCCTACTTGTTGGGTAAGATTTATTTTTATGCCCCCTTCGAAGAAGAGGGGTATATTGATTTGCAGATGTCGGTCGGTCGGTCGGTCGGTCGGTCTGTCTACCAACTGGTTTTCGGATGATAATTCAAGAACGCTTTGGCCTAGGGTCCTGAAACTTAATGTTGAGGTCGGTCATGACAAGCAGAAGGCCTCTTTTGTTTTTTAGGTCAGTATGTCAAAGGTCAAAGTCTTAGTGACCCGGAATAGTAAAACGGTTTCCGGTTGATAACTTGAAAATGTTTGGACCTAGCATCTTCAAACTTGATGTGGAGGTTTGTCATGACCAGCAGATGATTTCTATTGATTTTGAGGTTAGTAGGCCAAAGTTCAAGGTCACGGTGAACCGTAATGGTAAAACAGTTTCGGAACGATAACTCGAGATCGTTTTGGCCTGACATCTTGAAACTTGATGTGGAGGTTGGTCATAACCGGTAGAGGACCCCTAACGGTTTTTAGATTAGAAAGTCAAAGATAAAGGTTACCGTGACCCGGAATTGTAGAATGGTTTCCGCTCAATAACTTAAGTTAGGAGTGACCAATTCCAACGAAATTTGGTTTGTAGGTAGTTTTCGGGGAGAGGAAGCTTAGGTTGCATTTGGGGTCACTAGAGTCAAGGTCACTGTTATTAAAAATAGAAAAATGGTTTTCGCTTAATAACATGAGTTAGGAGTGACCAATTGCAACGAAACTTGGTGTGTAGGTAGCTTGCATGGTGAGGAAGATGTTTAAATATTTTTATACCCCCGAAACGAAGTTTAGGGGGTAAATAGGAGTTACCCGGTGGTCGGTCGGGCGGGCGGGCGGTCGGTCGGTCCGTTGTATTTTCTTTGTCCGGAGCATAACTTGAAAACTACAAGTTGGAATTCAATACAACTTCATATAATGGTCAAACACATTGAGAGGAAGTGCAGTGCACAAGAACCATAACTCCATCTTGACTAATTACAGAGTTATTGACCTTTCTTACTTTTCCTTGTCCGGAGCATAACTTGAAAACTTCTGGTTGGAATTCAATACAACTTCATACAAAGGTCTAGCAAAATGAGAGGAAGTGCAGTGCACAAGAACCATAACTCTATCTTGAGTACTTACATACTTATTGCCCTTTGTTAATTTTCCTTGTCCGGATCATAAATTGAAAACTACTTGTTGGAATTCAATACAACTTCATGCAATGGTTAAGTACATTAAGAGGAAGTGCAGTGCAAAAAACCATAACTCTAGCTTTTTTAATTACAGTACTTATTAGCCCATTGCTACGTATTTCTTGTCCCCTCGGAAGATAAGTTGAAAACTTCTGGTTGGAGATTCGATACAACTTCGGATGTCGGGTGGTTCCGCATCAATGGGGTTGCGGTGATTACCCATCAAGAACGCTATCTTGGCATATTATAGAGTTATTGCCCATTTTACTTTTCCTTGTCCAAAGCATAGCTTGAAAACTACTGGTTTGAAGTCAATACAAATATACAATGGTCCAGTCACAATGCGAAGAAAAACAATGTACAAGAACCATAACTCTAGCTTAACAAATTAGCCTAGGATAATTGAAAAGAACAATATGTGTATTTTAGTTGTAATTTTTGGAAGGTATGGTCTGTTACTACGAAGATCCTCAGTTTATTATGCAGTGTTTCGGGGTAAAGGTTAAGGTCACATTTACCTGGTGATAGGTTAATTAGGGATAGGTCTAGTTTGCTGTTAAACTGTAACTTAAAACTATATTTTTTCGAGTTTTTTTTAGGTTATACAATTATTTTACACAAAAATTTATTTTAGGTCATAGGTCATTAGTAAAAGTTGATTTTTCTCAATTTTTTTAGTTTTAAATTGTTTTCATCAAAAAAACAATTTTTAGAGGTCAAGGTCACTGTTACTTAAAAAATAGATTTATTCGATTTTTTTTATTATGAAATTGTTTTATGCAAAATAAAAATATTTTTAGGTCAAGGTAATTAATAAAAATAGACTTTTTCAATTTTTTTAGTTTTTAATTGTTTTCAGCCCCAAAAAAATTTTAGGGGTCAAGGTTACAGTTACTAAAAATACTTTTTTCAATTTCTTTTTAATTGTTTTTTAGCAAAAAATATTTTTTTGGAGGTCAAGGTCACTTCGTATTTTTTTTTTTTCCATGTTTTATTTTCTTTTTTCATTTCAATTTTTATTGTACAATTTCTACAGATGCTGTTTTCACGAATCTCGCATTGGCTTTTACTTGTAAAAACTGTTCCTTTCATAGTACAACTTTTGTTTCAAGGGGGTTGGGGGTATGGGGGGGCACGCGTTTTTAAACGTAGCTCTTGTTTACACTTAACCTTCATCATGGGAAGGTCGTAATTAATGTCTGTAGAACTTATGACCTAACCCTTTTCCATTTACGCTTTGAAATCTGGTATAGTTTACTATAATTACTATGACATAAAAGCTTGGAAAAATATGATGAAACTATTGAAAAAAGTGAAAGTTAAACATATTTTATCGTTTTAATTATAATTTTATTGTTTCGAAAATATGAACTTTATGGGGAATATACGAAGGGCTGGAAAAGTCAATATCAATATACAGTAATGTGTTTATCAGATACAATGAAATGTCATGTTTAACTTGACTGTGTTTCGATTTTAACATTATGTTTTATATTTCAGATTGTATCAAACATATTCCTTTTTGAAGAGGTGTACGTAGCTGGGAGATCTATTACTATAGAGGAATTCAAGACAACTTTTGCAGGAAAAGTAGACAACTAATTTTACATTACTGCTGTTCATTTGTAGAGTGTTTTCTGAATGAACTTGTTCGTATTTTTTTTATTTTTTCCTGTAGGAAATAAAACGATGCAGGTTTGAATAAAGCAAACAAAATGGCTTGAAAGTTGATTAATCGACCATAGCCTGAATATATGACTAAATCTTGCAATGAACTATCTTATACGACACATAATTGCAACCTTTACACACCAGGTGAATCATATTTAAAGAACGATCTGACTGATTGATGCTCAATATTTGTCATATGATACAAGCAAGTATTTTAATATGACTCCTCTGTTGGTTTTCCGTTGCTTTGTAAATCCTGATATGCAGTAAATTGACATATAATCATACTATCCGATCATTTCATCAATGTCGTTATACTGAAAAGCAATTACATACTGTAATTTTATTAACATCTGTCTTAAAGGACAAGGCAAGCCGGAAAATAATTAGGTTTTAAATGGAAGAACTTGTTAAGAAGATCTCACTTTTGAAAGCAGTTCTAAAATTCGAGTGTTAAATGTGAAGATACTGAAGATTTGAAATTTCAAAAATCGAAGATCATGGAGATGGCCATTTGAATTTGTGATGTCATAGTGCTGTAATTAAATATTCATGTAGATATTACTGCTAAGTTAAAAACAGCAGCTTCAACATTATTTTAAAACACAGAAACCCACATGAGACTTAAAACCAATGTTATCAATTTCAAATACCTTTAATATGCATACAACTATAACTGCAGGTCTTAGAGGTGGAGTTAAGAGAATACTCCAAGCCTAGCTTCGTTCCTTGGATTAAGGATTCACCTGCCCCTCCGGGATTCTTACAATGGGTACTATCAAAAAGACCTCATCCAAAAGTACGTCATTAAGTTCTTATTTGTTTAAAGCTTACATACTTTAAAGTCTCAGGAACACATTTACAAGTAGCTTTCATTTTATCAAGAAAGATATCTTACAGACAGAAATGACCTTTGTTTGTACCAAAAACATTCCGAACTTTGCTTTTTAAATAGATAAGTGCATTATTAGAAGCATAGCGCTGTATTTTTATGCCCCCTCGGAAGAATAGGGGTATATTGGTTTGCAAATGTCGGTCGGTCGGTATGTCGGGCGGTCCGTTCGTCTACCAATTGGTTTCCGGATGATTAATCAAGAACGCTTAGGCCTAGGATCTTGAAACTTGATGTCGAGGTTGGTCATGACCAGCAGAGGATCCTAGTATTTTTGAGGTCAGTATGTCAACGATCAAGGTCACAGTGACCCAAATAGAAAAACGGTTTATGGACGATAACACGAGAACACTTAGGCCTAGGATCTTGAAATTTGATGTGGAGGTTGGCCATGACAAGTAAATGACCTCTGTTGATTTTGATGTCACTAAAGGTCAAAGGTCAAGGTCACAGTGACCCGGAATTGTAGAATGGTTTCCGGACGATAACTTGAGAATGCGTAGGCCTTGCATCTTGAAAGTTGATGTGGAGGTTAGTCATGACCAGCAGATGAACCCTATTTATTTTGAGGTCAGTAGGTCAAAGGTCACAGTGACCCGGAATAGTAAAACGATTTCCGGACGATAAATCGAGAATTGGTCGGCCTAGCATCTTGCAAATTGATTTGGAGGTTGGTCATGATCAGCAGATGACCCCCATTGAATTGTGGTCAGCAGGTCAAAGGTCAAGGTCACTGATACTTTTTTAAGGTCACATGAATTTTTTTGTGTGTTAAAGCCCACAATTCCACATGATTATTATTTTTTTTTGATTTTTTTTACATGCCATATGAACTTTTTCTATTAGGCGAGTTTGAATTTTTTTAAGGCCATACGAAAAAAATAGATGATTTGTCATTACCAGTGGATGACCCCTATTCATTTTCAGGTTATAAGATCTTATGCGAATTTCACAGTGACTTTTACTTTAAAAACTGTTCCCTGCATAGTTCCACTTTTGCATCAAAGGGGGTATACGTGTTTAACAAACAGCTCTTGTTTTCAATGATATTGCCAAAAATTAGAAAAGGCTTTATGACCGAATTTTCACAAGCAAGGCATACATTAAAAATATCTAGTTTTGAATGAAAACGTGACAACTTCTTTTAAATGTTCTTTCATCCATAGACGGAGAAAACTTGGCCATACTATGGAATGGACATACAGGAAGCCTGGTCGATGGGACTGACAGGCGATGGAATTGTAGTTGCTGTTGTTGACAGTGGAGTGGAACTTGATCATGAAGACTTAAGGAGAAATATTGTAATATACTCGTTTCTTTAATTTAGGCCTTTACAAGCGTGTTTTTCGTACAAAAAGAATTGTGATGAATGACTTGTTCTTTTATTCCAAATTTATGTAATCAGTGCAGATAGATAGTGTCGAGTAGCTTTCCGTCTCGAAAAAATGCGTCTTTTTTGTGCCAAAATAAAAAAAGTTGTGATAAATGACTCTTTTTTCCAAATATAGATAATCAGTGCAAAAAGATAGCTGGGAGTAGCTTTTCGTCTTGCAAGGAAATGTTTTAAAATTGAGACAACATTCTTGCATAAAAGGGCTGATGCTTAATAATTAAACTAAAATAAGTTCATCATTATCAATAAAATGGCTTGGATATTGGATTAAATTTTACATTTCTGCAATAAATTTGAGTTGAAATACTTCTGTTTGATATAACACCTCTATTTCACAGAACAGAAAGAAGTCCAAAAGTTTTGCAGAAGACGACACTGAGCACGGTGAGGCAAAACGTTTACTGTTCTATCAGGAGACAGACTTTTACACGAGGTACGCCATTAAATATAAAAAGGAAAAAATCATTAAACTTTCAAGAATACTTATACATATATTTGTCAAATCAGTATGCCATAAATTTTTATCAAAGGAGAACATTTTAATAAAAGAAATGTATACACTAAGCAGGTCACTCATCCTTATTCAAACCACGTGTATTGTTTAAACAAAGCGTTCTATATCAAAACACTTTATAAATTTGATTTCGTAAACTTCATTGTACATTTAGTTACAATATAAATAATTCTGTACTAATTTTAGAACAATTTCGTTCATTTTCAGTCATGGCACAAAGGCTGCGGGTCTTATAGCGGCTGAATTTGGCAACGGAGTTTGTTCAGCAGGAGTTGCATTCAATGCAACACTGATTTGTAAGGATTAATAAAAGTGCTTCACTGTTTAAAGTGGTGATATTACTGTACAAATGAATGCTGCAATAATGAATGTAATATATGGAATGCTGTAGTAATCAATGTTATATCTAGAATGCTGTAGTAATCAATGTTGTATCTTGGATGCTGCAGTCATCAGTGTAATATTTGGAAAGCTGTAGTAGACAATATATTATCTAGAATGTTGCAGTAATCAATGTAATATCTGGAAAGCTGTGGTAATAAATATAAAACTGCAGTGAGAAAACATCCCTAAGCTGCACGAAGAAAGTGTAAATTATTGACGTTTGATTTTTAAGAGAAAATTTCTTAACGATTACCTAAGTTAATATAACCGTTTCAATACTTTCAGCTCTGAAAGTGTTTAAGGTTAATGAAAGGCTAATACTTCCAATCGGCATAACATTTCCAGACGATCACATTTCACAGGCCCTTGAATATGGAAGATCCGAAATAGACATCTACTCATGTAGTTTTGGACTTGATAATATGTATTCTAACTCAACGAAACATATTCGAAAGGTGCTGCGTGAAGGTGTTACACAGGTAATTCGCCATATCTTTCAATATTATAATACCCATTATTAATGACTAAATATATGGTTACTCTAGATAGACATGTGATATTTACGGATTTACAGAAACGATAAGTATTATAAGAGATTTTCGTGTTGAAGACATTTTTTCTCTTTCGTTTTGCGATTGATGGATTAATCGCAGGTAAAATCACCATCTATAGGATTCATTTTGCAAATATTATTTCGTTTCCATTATTTGTTAAATGGTAATTGCTTAATTGTCAGTAGTTTAATTTCATGCTAATAATCATGTTGAGATTTTGGTAGTCTGTAAAGGAGAAAACTTAACAGAATTTTCTTACGACAGGGTCGCAATGGGAAAGGCAGTATATTTGTTTTTGCTGCCGGAAATTTCGACAATGTGTACGATTGCAACACTATCCCGTACGCCAACAGTATTTATACTATCACGATTGCAAGCGTCGGTAAAGGTGGCAAAAAGCCTTATTATGCAATACCTTGTTCGAGCGTACTGGCAGCAACATACGGCGAGTACAGCACATATAACGGAACTAGAAAACTGGTACATTTGTATATATATTTACATATATATTATATATACATTGTATACATTTCTGGCTTAGATTTGTTATTCACGATGGAATAAATTTTAGAGAATATACTCTTGTCAATCCTAGCTAAAGTAATGTTTGTTATTCTTTATCATTTGTGTCACTTACTTAAGCGATGACGTTATTAGTCATCTTGATACATTTCCTTTTCTATTTTGCAGTTTTGCATCCGAGCCCGTGTTTGTTTTAAGTTTTGGTTTAGCTTTAAGAATGGGATTTTTACTCGTCTAGATGGGTTGTTAACTTTAATAAATTAGAGTTTTCATAGTACAGTCAGTTTCTTTAAAAACAAAACGATGCTATGAAAGGAACTAAATTTTAAAACAGAATTTTAAAGTCCCAGGATCACTTTGAAATTATTTGTTTAGTAAATTTAATTTACTGATAGGTTAGTGAATAAACCATGTTCTGTTCACGAAAAAACGTTGATTGAAAACCTTTCTTATTTTTTCAATATCATTGATCAAAATACTGCGTTATATTTCTGACATGTACTTTTCGATTTAAAAGGCAATATTTTTGGTACAAATAAAGGTCATTTCCGCCGGTAAGACATCTTTCTTGGTAAAATAAGAGCTACTTGTAACTGTGTTACTAGGATTTTAACTTCAGTAAGAGGATAAACATAACTTTGTTGTGATAAAATTAACATTAATTTATGCCTAAGTGAAACGTACCGTATTCATTTTAGACAACAACAACCCTTGATGGAGAATGCGACGAGTTCCTGGGAACATCAGCGTCTGCAGCAGTGGCATCAGGGATTATTGCACTAATGCTCCAATCAAAGTATACTTAATAATGAGTTCTTACTGTTTGATTGTTAAATCTTTCAAGTAATTTTTCATGACTTATCAAACCAAAGTAACAATGTGTAGAAGGCTGCAATGAAATTGGCATAATAATAACAATTATTGGCTCTACAGTTATTGCAAGAATGTTGGAAAGATTCGTAAAATTATACAATTATAATTTAAAGTTATTTCCTTTTCAGTCAAGATTTGACGTGGAGGGATGTGCAGCATATCATAGTGAGGTCGTCGTCTTTCGAAAGGCTGGAAACCCATAATAGGACCAGAAAGAATGGAAACGGTCTTCTTTGTAAGAAATTTCACTTTATATAAGTAAAGAAAATATGAAAAACAAAATATATTTTTATAGCTGTTATTCATACATCATTCATAAATATTTCTTTTCATTTGTTACATTATTACTTAGCAATATATAAAGCAATTACATTTCAATATTTCATGGCAAATTTGACTGTTTTGTAAACGATGGAATAATGAATGGTTTTAGATCAAGTTCAAAAATTAGTTCTGGTAATGTAAATATGCATTTATATATCAATACTTTTCAGATAACCCTTTCTTTGGTTTCGGAATTATGAACGCTACAAGAGTCATTCTACTAGCTCGTAACTGGACTACCGTACCTGTACAAAAGAGTTATACAGTTGTTTCAAAATTGTGCGTAAATTTTGTTTTTCGATTTGTTTTCATTTTTTTCTTATGCAAAATCAATATGCATGGGTCAGTATATTTTTGGTACTGTTTATACATGTCATGATCCTTCACATGTTTTCCTTCATCTTATTCGTGTAAACTGCCTGTAAGTGCAACAGTACATGTCGTCAATAAGAAGTAAACGTGAAAGTAAAGTAAATCACCTGTTTTCCTCAGAAATATATGTATCATTCGTTGCGACTGTGACGATTGCGAGAGTGAGGACTATTTGCCATCACTTTCTTGGTATGTCTGGAATATATGTATGACTGGGGTTTTCTGGAATTATTAATTCATTCAATAATACTCTTCGTATCATGTATCAAACTCAGGATGACAGCTGGAGATTCTGCTGATATACCAAAATTTTCATTCTAATGTTGTTAAGTGACTTAATGCAGGTGGTCAATAAAATAGCCAACAAAAGGGCGGCCTTTTGGCAACAAAAGAGTTATATATTAGTATCAGATCATATATTAGAGTAATTTACAATAAACTTTTATCATTTTAGGTCTTCAGTTAAGAATGTTTTCATTACAACCGTCAATTTTCCACGTTCATACTGCCCACAGTATATAGAGCACGTGAGGGTGTTAATTGCATACAGTATAGAAGCTAGAATGGAGAAATATCTACACATCTCTTTGCGTTCCCCTGCTGGGACACGATCTGTCCTTTTAAATTCAAATGTTAACGGAACACTTGATAGCAACAGAAGAATTGACAGAAAATGGAATTTCACATCAGTACAGTTTTGGGGAGAAACTTCCATCGGAGATTGGACTTTGCGTGTAACAGTTGTTGGGTTAAAATATAACCTGCCGCCTGACAGTAAGTACATACTGTATAAATTTATAACATATGTACATACCTTACTTGTTCATTTTAAGACACAGTAGAAGTTCTCAACGGCGCATTTTCACCCCTAAAATATCTTTGTTAAATCACGGTATAAGATTTACCATGGCTGACATTTTTGTCATAACAGGAGTAAAACTCTTCAGCACCGATAATATTTGATCAAAGATTATCCAAAAAGGTTTGATTCTTTTACATAGCCCTATCACGTTTATTCCGATTATGGCTTATCAATAGCTCATTATTGTGAGTCATTTTGCCTACCTCATGTCCGTTGTTATCATTTTCTTATGAATAAATGTTCTTTAAATTCGCCTTTAAAGTTGTATTGGAATTTCATGCTTATTCTTCTTGCATGGTCTTATGTCATTTTTGCAACACTCAAGTACATTCGTGTAAAAATCCGGGTTGGCCTTGCAACAGAAAGGAAATACTTATACACCCTTTCAATTAATCGATAATATACCGACCAAGAGTTGCGTCCCTTTCAGGCTGTGACGTCATACGATGATAAATTGCACAAATGAAACCATCGCTGACACTTACTTCTTAATAGTTTGTAAACATCAATCAGGTTAAACAAGTTTTTACACCGTAATTGGTAGTGATTTTGTCATTTTATAAATCATTTCTACGTAATTATCATAATCATATATATAGATATGTTAACTGTGAAAAAGTCGGCGATTGTTTAGAAATATTTTAGAAAAAAAATGGTGTATTTTCGTATAAAGTTTACGGATGCTGTAATTGTTCTGCTTTGAAATAAACAAAAATGAATAACATGATTTACATGAATTAAAGTAATTAATGAATGGTTTAGTGAGAATTATTGTCAAGAAACATTTTTAATAAAGTATGAGCTATGGGGCAGGAATACTCTATAGACGGTTCCATCTAAGGGGATAATGTCCGTTTACCGTAAAATGTTTGCCATATGTCTGGACCTATTGTTTTAACAATCGATGACATAATCAGAAATATTAATTTTTATAAACACCATCTTTTTTTCATTTCCATGCAATTTATTAAGATATCTTTTCAACAATGTAAGGTTATGAAATGAAAACTAAAATAAAAGGTATAACATAAATGTGCAACATAAATACTTTTAACTTGAAACACGGTCTTTCAAATAGTACTATTTGAAAGACCTTGCTTCAAAGTTGCATCATACAGCAAACTGTTTTCGTGTTAAAATGTGAACTATTAGTGATAATAACATTGTCAATTTAAATAAGATGTGTGTTACAATTAATTGGTGCCCTACTGCAGTGTACATGTCATAAAAGATCAGGTGGCCACGAAATGCCCTTGGGCATAATCATGTACAATACACAGAGTGCCATAAAACCCCTATGAAAGGTCCAGTGATCGCATAAACAGCTAACCAATTAGTGACAAATTTTGTGACCAGTTATTGATATGTAACATTCATGTGAATTTATGGTTGAGTGTGAAACTAGTGTTAACTGAGATGAAACCTAATGAAATCTAAGAAGCAGAACTGTCACGCCTTGATATTACTAGATCTGTCTCATTTTACAAATCAACAGTAACAAATTATTAGTTTAGTTTAATCATCTTTTACTTTTCAACAAACACATATGTTAATACAATGACATATACACAACGAAACAAAATGCAATTTGTCGGGGCCACAAGTTCTTTCAACTTAGCAAACGGCCCTTCCCAGAATGAAAATATAAAACAAATTAATTATAAATATAAAATACATAGTACTTGTTTTCTTAACTAAATATTTTGTGTCCGAGATCCCAACGCCGTGGATGACTGTTTCCAATTTTGGATATTATCAAACAAAAACAGAATATTTAAAGAGGCTGCACAGTTGCCATCTACACGTAGGAAATTTGGTTTGACAATTGGGAACCTGCAATGATCTGAACAAAAAAGAGAAAAATGTCTTTGCCTTAGGATAGTAAAATAATTGTTGGAATAATGTGCATGTATGTAGCAAAATATATCAATTGATGGTCGAGTGTTAAACTCAAGACTGTGCCCTGGTGCGCATCACTGCTGATGATGTAAAAACTGAAAATGATTCATGCCAGTCATTTAATCACTTATGAAAAGTAATGTTAGCAAAGACAAACTTTTCTGTAGCAGTTCCTTTATTTGTTCTTTATTGTAGATTTCTTAATAAATAAAGTAATTACTTTTAGGTGAGTCAATTGTAGTACCAACTGGTTTTGCTACATATCTACAACTGAATGTCACCAGTCGCTAAAAACTTGAAGTATAGAAAAGCTTCCGGTTAAATCGCGCAAACATTTGATTCACTTGTCTTCGTCATTCCACTATGATTTCATTTAAGTTATCTCTATATGGTATATGTCTACAGTTTCAAGCTGTAAAAGCTACAAAAATACCTAGATTTAGCGTTCCTTCGATGAAATAATATATGCAGTGGTCAACAATCACGCTTGCGCCATTATCTCGTTTTAAAGGCGCATCCCCGCATGACGTCATCAAAGGGCAGATAATTCAAATTACCGAATAATTGAAAGGGTGTATACTTAGAATTTCGTTTTACTGAAAAAACGCTGTATAAATAAATTTTAAAATCATTTTACAGAAATATTCCTTCCGTGACCCATTAGACAATTTTATCGTCAAGTAATTTAGTCAAAAAATGTTGTCACCCTGGGAGAGGGCTAAGTTGTGAAAATTAAAATAAATACAATTTGAAGAGAACACATTTAAAAAAAATGCAGTACGTTTGTATAGTGTTACTTATAATACAGACTGCACTGCCCTAGATGGATGACATACACAAAAAGTATCGAACAGCATAAGTCGTTGTAAAGTTTGTCAATGGAATCAGTAAGTCGTTACAATCACACTGATTTGCATAGTCTAAATCTTATTGAAAACATTTATTTCTAAATGAGAGGTGTACAGTAGAATAAAAATACACAATTTTGTGTTACTAGATGAATGTTCGATCCAATCATGTCACATATCCATATATTGCATCAGAATATGGCATTTAAAGTCCCAGTAGCACTGTCACTGTGGATGTTAGAAATTTTGTAGCTTTTATATTACCATGAAATATGCCTTACCGGAGGAATTGACTGTTTTTTGTTCAAGAAACTTTCCGAACATTGCTTTTTAAATCGAAAGTATATATTATAAATATGGTGGGATATAATTTTTGATCATATTACAAAGAAATTAGAAACATGTTCCAACAACACTGTTTGCAAAAAAGCAACATGAATACAAAAGATAGGCAACTGTCAACATTATTTTAGAGTAAGTAAACACAGTTCTATCACTCTGTCAGTTTATTCATCATCCTATATATGAGTAAATTAAATTTAAAAAGTGCTCCTGGGACTTTAAAGATAATGAACATAAAAATGTTTAGGATTTTTAAAGATAAATCAACCTTATTTATTCCAGGCTTTTCAAATGCTTCCTTTACATTCTTTGGGACTGCAACGAAACCATATACAGGAGACTGTTATCACTGCAGTACAGAAGAGGATAAACATTCAAACGAAATTCAATGCACAACAACTGCAGAAATAGTTTATATTGAAAGACAGAGTCTCGGTGATACACATGACGCCTCCAACGTATATATGAATATTGCTCTCATTTTTAATGGAATAGTAATAATCGCGTGTGTATTAGCTGGTTTTTACATGTACATGACTGGGAATTTACAGAATCTTAATGAGCCCGCCCCGGCCACTGAAATTCAATACAGATTGCAAAAACCACTGTGATATGAACAAAATTGACACCAGTCTACTCAATTCAATATACGTCTTATACGTGTGCACAGTTGCCCATAAAACAAACTTTACTGCCTTAAATGGGTGATATACACAAAAAGCATTAATATCATACATTATGTAATGGCGATTTTAGTCGAACAGCATACCTGTAAGAAATATTTACGCAAGTGTCATGTACAACGTTGCAAAGTCTGTATGATCACACTGCCAAACTTGTAATATGGATTCTAACACAAGCGGTTTCTTTTCCTCTATAAACATATATGGAAAAGCCTGTATTTTATTTTACGATAAAATAACGCACGTTTTTCCACGGACGACGTGCCATAAATGACGTAACGAAGTGACGTATAAAAACGAGCGCGTCCAATCGTATTTCGCGTTTTAAGGTTACAATAACGTAATTCTACGCGTTAAATAAAGTTCAGGATAGTTTTTCAAAGAAATAACGTGTTAGAATCGAATTAATACATTTTTCTCTATATTTTATCGATGAATACAATAATGTCAGTCGTTTGGATGCAAAAGATTAAATCACTCATGCTACGCACTCGTAATTTAATTACTACGCATCCAAACTCCTGACTATATTTTATCCAACGATAAAATACAGGGAGACATTTATTATTTCCTAATTCATTATGTTGAATATGCTAACATTTATCAACACAATCATATTTATTTCTGTTTGAAATGTACAGAATAGAAATTACATAATGTTGTGTTGTTATTTCAATACTCAAACGGATTATCAAATTCGAGCCATGTGATAAACGTTATTGGTCTTGATGGTAACAGCATCAGAAAAAGGTCTAGAGATCTAAAGGAATTGACACTGCAAAAGAAATTTAATTACGTATCATGTCGTACTTCGAATTTTTGCCTTAAAATCCGCTGTTGGTTGTTCTTAAGAGTAACAATGCGAATACAAAGGAAAGCAGTAAGGTCGCTGAATAAATATAGATCTAGATATTTGCCCAGCAATTTGCCTTTCCACTGCAAAATCGGTATTATTTTTGCGTTTTCAATTTCCAGCTTTGCTAGTAATCTCTTTGCCCCAAAATATTTAACACAACTGATTAACTTTTAGTGTGCATAGAACATCGTTTACCATCTCCCCGTCCCCTATTAAAGTTAAAAATGATAATTGGCAGGGCTGTTTTTTAAGGTCACTAAATTGTGGAAATTCAGGTATTCACAACTATGTTAAACACCAATATGTACTTGTACTGCTGGACCAAATGTCTGCCAATAAATTCAACATCGGAAAGCAGTAAACACTAGGTGTCCCTGTAAGACGTCGAAAATGATTTCTTTAGTAAACCCCTGTTAACCTGGCAAATACAGACAAATACGTTCCAAACAAGTCACCAGGTTTGTGTCAGACGGCGTACTAGTCGCTGCATTTATCAAAAATTACCGTGATGAGCGAAATTTCCTGACGATTGAAGCGTGTCCAGACACCATTTCTTTGTCTACAATATGATATTTCAAGAATAGAACATTTTACAAATTAGATGGATCCTTATATTTTCAATCTTCTCTGTGACGTAGAGTGCAGTATTAATACAATACTGCAAATGAGTGATAAGCAAAGTCCTCTATAGTAAAGGTAGTCCGTATCTCATTCTGTCATCTTGAAAACACGCGAAAGAAAGCATGCATCGCTACCGCACGACCTTTACCGCAATGGGTAGTGGCAACTTCTTTAAGCAGTATGGTCATTAACGTTAAGTCATTTGACAGAAATCGTGGCAAGAGAAATTTTGTAATTTAATACGGGAAGGCAAATATTGGGAACTGGACTTTCTTGCTGTGTGCAAAGTTTTGATATAAGTTTGCATTAAACGAGGCTATAATCTGTTGTTTTTTTCAAGTATGTTCTATAATTGCGAAGTAAAATATGTACTTATGTTATTAATTACATTCTCTGAGGGTAAAACAGATCCAATTAGTCATTATTTTTAAGCTTATCTCAAACAGAGATTGGTGAGACAATGAATATAAACGACTCCTTGGTCGATCGGTTAAGGTTCATGAGTTGTAATCCTAAACCTTTCACTGCTTATAAGTCATAAATTGGAGTTCCACGACCGACCTAAACATTTGTGATATTTGTGCCCTAAAAACTGGATATCAAATTTTTGCATTGTGACGCATTACGGTGCATTAGTCGCTGCGGGTTTGCAGGGCTTTGATGGTTACTTTGATGGTAACTAGTATTTATACGAAACTATGTACATATTTTATCTTACAGGATATATATCATATGTATTACATCACTTAAAACACATTAGTAAATGGATGAAAATATGATATCAGCTTATACTAATACGGTGCAAAACAAGACAGTTATCTCCATTAAACAATTAGACAACTCAAGGGATCTAACCGTGAAGGAACTCAGGTCGTCGAATTGCGGTAGCATTTAGACAACAATTTTGCCAAATACAATGTAACATGATGTCTTTAATCCACTAATAAAATTGAAAACAGAATTACTAGAATAAAGAATACAAATGTAAAAACTTACACATGCCTTCTTACAAGGCCTACATATACCGGGATGTGATGGCCGCTGCAAAGAGCAAAGTACTTTCATCTGCTAGACTATCGCTTCCGTATTTGCGCGTTATCTTTAAGCGCTCACAGGAGGCTTGCGTTACTGGTCTTCTATTTATAAAAAAATAATAGCATTCTACTTTTCAGTGTATGTAACCACGAAAATTGTGTTTGCCTTCGTAATCACAGTTTTATGTACCTCTTTTTAAGTTTAAGTATACTTCTTATGGCTGTAAGAGGACACTTTTAGAGCAAAACGAGTACACGTACATGTATCTGATATATACGATGTCTGTTTTCAAATGTGATTGCTAAAACATTTCTTGCTTAGACTTTTTAGATCGACTGATTTTTCAATCGGGCCAATGTTAACAGAGTATTTGGCTTCCTTACGGCCGAACGCTTTAAATACAAACAAGTAGTTCCATATAATAATTATATGGAACTACTTGTTTGTGTGTAAAATAATTATTATTTAGTTGTTACGAATTATACTGTTTTATATAGTAACAGTTTTAAATAATATCAAAACATTTCAGAATAGCATAATATCATATTGTTGTTTTTCTATAATTTGTAACTAAAACTCAACGAGGTATCTGGTTTGTACAGAACTATTTTCCTACGCGGTTTTGATCAAAACAGTTTTCTAGTCAGACCGGATGCACTAAATTCAGTGTTTCCGCGAGAGCGCGTTTTCTGCGGTTTTGACGCACTCATTTTGTCAATGACGCAACAGAAATAGCAAAGAGTGTCTTTTATCACGCAAATAAAATGTGTATGATCAAACTACTACAAAATTAACATTTCAAAACCTCTCAAAACGCTTCGAAATGCAAGATAAGTTGTTTACAAAATAAGCTTCCGGTATGGGTTATGTCTTATTTGAACTCTATTCCGTCTTCGTCTGATTTCGGATCGATCCGCATTTTGTACCAATGCGTTTTTGTGTGTATTGGTTCGTGTGATACCGTCATCATGGTATCGTTAACGCACAACAAGAGATGGTCGACGAACCTTAACAGAAGAAACAAAAACGTCTTTCTGAGTGATTTTAATGATCATTTTGTAGTAATTTCGATCAGACTGTCACTGTTGAAAGGGGTTTCAGTGTGCAAAATAATATCAAAGTTTAATGTCTATGGTTGAATGCATTTATGAAAAATTCTCTTTGTGGACAAAGTTGACTTTTGAGATGCATCGACAAAATGGAAAACATCCAAAGAAAATCACCTGTTGTCTTGCCAACCCTTTGATTACCCACCATTTTGTGATGTATCACATGCAGTTTTACAGAAGTAAAGTGAATAAAACTTCTTTAACATAATTATAGTCATGCCTTTTATTTTTTTACCATAAAGAGTATGACCCTTGGAATTTCTAAGTGACCCCCAAATTCTGATACAGGGGGTCACAAATGACCCCTTAAAATTCTGATATTCACACATGTATATGTACAGTCTGTGTTGTCCTGATATTCACACATGTATGTGTACAGTCTGTGTTGTCCTGATATTTACACATGTATGTGTGCAGACTGTGTTGTCCAGAGACAATCGATCCTCCAGAACTTTCAGTCCTTTGATTTTAATCTGAATGAATTATGGACCTACAGAGAACATAGCATCGGCCTAATGTCATTTGTTTGTTTAGAGTATATATTTCGCTCGGAGAGTCCGCCTCTGTTGAAACAGGATGAGAAATATAGTGGTTGTTTTCTTGCATCATTAATAAAATGTGTATTTGGAGAGAAAAACGCAATCTTACTAGCAATTTTAGTTGATTGAAAACTACTTGGAAAGCATGTGTGCGCTAGCAGGTATGGAAGATTACAAGACGGGTTACTAAAATAGGTACAAAATATATACATTTTAGTAACATGTACACGTTTTGTACAAAGTACAGGAAATGTGCTTGGTGTGATACCATCTCATTGACCTTTACTGTGTCAAATTATTGTATTGCTTTATACCGGGGTATACTAGTATACAAACATTATCTTTTATTATTATGAAAGAAAAATCATATGCAGATGAAATTAACGAAAACATCTTGGTTAAATGTTTCCGTCGGCCAATGACATTCATGAGACTGGTTGTACGTTATCACAATACCAAAAAAAATACATTCGTATTGGTTGTCAGAATATGAAATGACGACGACAGTTTATTTAGAATAATGCCATAGTGATGTAAAAGATATATGCGACCACAAAAGTTTACCATTGTTAAAAAGGTAGATCATGTGTTCAAGTAAAGATGTAATCATTATATTGTTGAATGGAAGTAAAAAAAAACATTGGATATTTTGCTGCACTACTGTCATATTATCCTAAATAAACTGCGTGATGTACGAATTTTGGATCTATAGATTTGACGAGCTATTTTCCTCACTGGATTGTCGTCGGTCGTGCGTTTAGGTCACTTACGTAGAAGCTATCAAAGCTATCACTTTGACACTTGGAAAACTTGTTCATGTTTTACATTCTTCGGATGCTGAGTCTGGCCTGTTCTTTTTTCTGGCTGGGGGGGTGGGGGGGTGGGGGGTGGGGGGGAGGGTAAAAAACATGAATTTCGATAATATTTTGTCAATTTTGAAAATTGGACAATTTCTTTGTTTTTCGTTTTTTTAGAAGTACATTTGGGGGGGGGCATTTTAGTATTTTTGAACTTTGTAATTTTTAGCTAGTCTTATTTTTAAGTTTTTCGTTTAGCTATCACTTTTAAACTTTGAATACTTGTTCACTATCAAATAAACAATATAATGAAGGAACAGTTTTACCAGTTACAAAACGTTGTCATGTATTTTGACTGGATTATTGCCCCTTCTTTACTTAGAAAGTTTCACAGACACATTATGTTTGTAACAGTTAACATAATGCAACCAAACTCAGTGTATAGGACGTACTTATGAATATCTTCAATTGGATTGTGTTTTGAGGCTCCCGGGGTCAAGGTCACTGTTATTAAAATAGGAAAACCGTAATATACTTAATATCTTTAGTTACAGTTGACCTAATGTAAACAACGTTTGTTTCTAGTAAGTATTTAAGGAGATCTTTAATGGGGGTATGTTTCAGGGCTACTGACTTCAGGGTCAAGGTAACTGTAAATAAAAATAGAAAATGGTAATATGTTCAATATCTTTAATTACAATTGGCATGATGTAACTAAATTATTAAGAGTGTAGTACATATAAATAAAGACTTTTATTGGGATTGTGTTTCGGGCATATGGGGTCTAGGCGAAGATTTTTTTTCTACAAATAGAAAAAAGGGAAAAAGACTGTATCTTTAGTTGCAGTTGAATTATTGTGACAAAACTTTGTGTCTTGTAATAATTTACATAAACCATCTGTGGGGTTGTGTTTCGGGGTTAAGGACACTGTTACTTGTAAAATGCTAATAAATAAACCGTAAATGGATACAATCAAACGAGCGTCCTGCACCCATAGGCGGTGCTCTTGTTTATCTGCATGCAAACGTATTATAGTACTATAGATTATCAGTAAATCTAATTTATACAGACGTGTATAAATTGCCCTCAGACAGCCGTAATAGGGCACTTTTTCAATATCTTTGCGGGAGTAAAGTTGTATAACAATGCTTAAAAATACATTATTATTTTCTATACCTTGATTATTCCATACCTCGAAGAAACCTAGACGTAAAAGTACTAATTTTAATTACGAGGCCTAATTTACATGTTCCAGGTACATAACAATATCACACTTTTTTATAATTATTATACACAACTTTTATGTACTTGTATAATAGTTTAACCAGTACTCTATATGTTTCTACCTTATGTATGCAAATAGTTTACCGTATAGAATTTTATTTATTTACAATTACGTAAGCTTTTCTACAAAAATACTGCAATAAGCGTAATAAGACCTTTTTGCTTAAGTTTGGCTGTAATCATATCAAACGCTGGAAGCCTATGTCATAATTTATTTCTGTCTAGTCTGTGTATCACGGTAATAGTTTCAAGGACCTACATGTCAGATATATGACAAATACATTAACTCTACTTTATACTGTTATAGGTGTATTTTACTGTGTCGGAAATAATTTTGCACTGCCTGGAATTACAAGGTGTTAGACCACTACTACTTTTTGTGGTCATTAGATCAGTAGCATTAACTGACTAAGCACACATGTTCCAACTGGAAGTGTTCATGATACATTGACTGTCACACAACATAGCCACATTATATTTCTGGCACCGGTGTTGAGAAAAAAAATGGAAACATTTTATGATACGACTAACTCAGCATTACGCTTAAATCTAACCACTTGGTAATATTTGACTTTATCGTTTATTCATTTAGTTTATTACGATTCATTAAACGATTTGATCGAAGTAAGCGCACGGGTTGAATTGATAGAACAAAAGATTTATACCTAACTATTATGCAATATTTACATACGAAGTTCAATATCTTTGTAAAGTTAAGTAGCATATTACGGTTATGATTTCTTTTAAGCCTAATGTCTCGTTTGCATTAGTATGGTTAAATAAAGATTTAGTTTTGAATCAAGTACAATATGTTTTTCCGGTTTTAAATACAATAAATAAATGTATTTGCAGCAATAAGTAATAAAACATGTTATCGTGGATAATGTTTTATTTTGTGTTGGTTTGTGCAAGAAGTGACGAAGAAATGCACCGATCTAAGAAAGAATACATGATTCAGATAAAAGAAGAATGGCTTGAATCAGTAAAATTACAATCTGAAAAATTCGGATTAAAATTCTTAAAGAAGGTAAATGTTTGTCTTTCTTACTTTTACCAATTTTAAATCCAACACAAAAAGGTTTCGTGTGTTGAAATCATTTGCCTTATTGTTTGGTAAGGTTTGCTTTTTACATTTAATTCATTACTGACTTTTACTGAACAAAACTCTATCTTCGTTTTATTTTTCAAGTGTTTCAGCCGTTTGGAATATCTCTAACTTCTACTGTTAACAATTCATTGTTGATACTCGTTCTGTTTCGTGATTTACCTATATCCATTTAATATGTAGAAATTGTTTGTTACCCTCTGTCATGTATACACGTCCTCTATCAGGGGAATGTCGCAATTAATATTGATAGAACTTATGATCAAGCCCCATTTTTCTATTTACGCTATGAAATCTGGTATATGTTAAAACTAGAAAAAAAGGTTATATATATGTATGATCGTTTTTATGACAATTTTTATGTATTGAAAATACTAACTTTATTGATAAAATACTAAGGCCACAAATTAAATTTCAATATAATTATAAATGTTTTTTTCAGAGATAATGGCAAGTTGTTATGTTTAACTATAGACATTATGTCTTAACACACTTAGTTGCGTTTTGCATTTCAACTGTTTCATATTTCAGATCGTTTCAAACATATTCCTGTTTGAAGAGAAGTACGTAACTGGGAGACCTTTTACAATAGAGGAATTCAAGACAACTTTTGCAGGAAAGGTAGACAATCGATTTAACATTACTGTTGTTCAATTGTAGAGAACTTGCTCAAAAGAAAATTATTCGCAATTTCTTTCCAATAAGACTATGAAGGTTTGAATAAAGCAAATAAGATGGCTTGAATGTTGATAAATAGTATCTTTCACTTAGTTGTTCTGTTCACAAAATGCTAACTATTTAATATTCTAAGAAATTATTTATTTTTTATTGACTCTCGAGCACAAAACAAATTGACCATAGCCTGAAAAAATTACTATATCTCGCGATGAACTCTCTAAAACGACATAAAATTGCAACATTTACACACCAAGTAAATCATATTTAAAGAAAGGTCTGACTGATTAACGGTCAAGGGCAAATTTTGTCATTTCATGCAGAAAAGTATTTTAATTTGACCCTTCTGTGTGTTTTCCTATGCTTTGTAAATTCTGATATCCAGTAAATTGGCATGTTATCAAAGCATCCGATTATTTCACCAATGTTGCTATACTGAAAAAGCAAGTACAAATCTTATATTGTTAAGACCCATCTTAAGGCCATATCAGGACTTCATACATCTCATAGGAGAGACTGTTAAAGAATCATTTTATCAAATTATTAATTCTAAAAGTTTTCTTTCATATTCTATAGTTGTTATAACAATTTTTGACTTGGATTTTACTTGTTATATACTTTAACAGCTATTTCATATGTTCAAGATCTTCAATATGCATACAACTGTAATTGCAGGTGTTAGAGGTGGAGTTGAGAGAATACTCAAAGCCTAGCTTCGTTCCTTGGATTAAGGATACACCTGCCCCTCCGGGATTCTTACAATGGGTACTAACAAAAAGACCTCATCAAAAAGTACGTCATTAAGTTCATATATGTAAAAAAGTTTACATACTTAAAAGTATCTCGAATAAACATAAGAATTATAACTGTTCAATTTTGCTTCTTAACGATGTCTTGTTTTCAAAGATTTCCTGTTTGAATAAGTGGTCTGATGGTCCTCTTTATAATGTTAGTTTTCAGCAGACATAGTTAACTGTAAAGTCCCTTTTTATGATAAGCTCTTTCTGATTTATCTTTTCCTTAACCCGACTTTTATGATAAGCTCTATCTGATTTATCTTTTCCTAACCGACTTTTATGATAAGCTCTATCTGATTTATCTTTTCCCAACCGACTTTTATGATAAGCTCTATCTGATTTATCTTTTCCTAACCGACTTTTATGATAAGCTCTATCTGATTTATCTTTTCCTAACTGAATGTTCACAAGCAAAACTCAGAAATACAATATTTCTTTATACCTTTAATTGGAACGCAAAAAAGAAATATCTAGGCCTGAATGAAAATGTGAAAAATTCTTCTAAAATGTTTTTAATAGATGGAGAAAACTTGGCCATACTATGGAATGGACATACAGCAAGCCTGGTCGATGGGACTGACAGGCGATGGCGTTGTAGTTGCTGTGGTTGACAGTGGAGTACAACTTGATCATGAAGACTTGATGAGAAATATTGTTATAATTCTTTTTTTTAATTGGCCCATTACAAATATATCTTGAAAAGCGTGTTTTCTCGTGCAAAAATAGAAAAAGTTGTGATAAATGTTTCAACATTTTAACAACATTCTAGAATTCCCCCGCAAGATTAAAGATGAAGACTGATGCAAAATAATTATTAATACCAGTTCACCAATTTCAATAAAATTATTTAGGTATTTGCTCACATCCCTCTCCTCCCTCCACCCCCCTCCCCTATATAGATAAGATAGTTTGATATAACACCTCTATTTAACAGAACAGAAAGAAATCCAAAAGTTTTGCAGAGGACGACACTGAAGAAGGTGACGCAAAACGTTTACCGTCATATCAGGAGACAGACTTTTATACGAGGTACGTCAATGGCTAATTACATCTGAAAAGGAACATTTCATATAAATTTTCAAGAACGCTTATACAAATATTTCTCAAATCAGTATACCATACAATTTAGCAAAGAAGAAAATTTGAGTCATTAATTTATACACTAAATAGGTCACCCATCTTTATTTACACTACTTGTATTGTTTAAGCAAAACATTCTGTGTTAAAAATCTTTTCAAATTTGATTTCGAAAACTTCAAAGTACATTTAGTTGAAATACGAATAAGCCTTTAATTTCGTTCAATTTCAGTCATGGCACAAAGGCTGCAGGCTTAATAGCGGCTGAATTTGGCAATGGGGTCTGTTCAGCAGGAGTTGCATTCAATACAACATTGATTTGTAAAGATTAATAAAATTGCTTTATTGTTTAAAGTTGGTGAACAAATACCCCCTCTCTTTTCCCTCTCACTCTCTGTCTCTCTGTCTCTGTCTCTGTCTATGTGTTTGCGTGTGTGTGTGTGTGTGTGTGTGTGTGTGTGTGTGTGCGCGCGCACACGCGGGTGCGTCGGTGTGTGCGTGCGTGCTTGCGTCTCTCTCTCTCTCTCTCTCTCTCTCTCTCTCTCTCTCTCCTCATGTGGCAGTAAGTACATATCGCATTAATCAATGTGATTTTTTGATGCCTCAGTTATCAATGTTATGCCTGGAATGCTGCAGTAATCAATGTTATATTTAGAATGCTGCAGTAATCAATGTAATATCTTGAATGCTGCAGTTATCATTGTTATACCTTGAACGCTGTAGTAATCAATGTAATGTCTGGGATACTGCAGTTTATAGTGTAATATTTGGAATGCTGAAGAAATCAATAAAGTATCTTTAAAACTATTGGAATCAATGTAATACTGCATCAAGAAAAGATCGATATGATGCACGAAGATTGACGTTTGATTTTTTCAAAATAAAATTTCTAAACGAAGATCGAAGCTATTATGACCGTCTCACCGTTTCAATACTTTCAGCTCTAAAAGTGTTTACGGTGGATGAAAGGCTAATTCATTTACTTCCTCTTGGCATAACATTTCCGGATGATCACATTTCACAGGCCCTTGAGTATGGAAGATCCGAAATAGACATCTACTCGTGTAGCTTTGGACTTGATAATATGTTTTCTATCTCAACGAACCATATCCGAAGGGTGCTGTGTGAAGGTGCTACACAGGTATCTCGCCATATCTTTCATCATTATAATACAGGTTCCATGATGAATGACTGATATTGTTACGCTAGCAGATAAACATGTGATATTAGCGGAAACCCCTGATAAAATCACGTAAAATAACATCATTTGTTTTGTACTAGAAATGCTATGGATATATCTACATAGTTTTAACTATGAATTTTACAGTAGGAATATTTATAAATAAGAGTGGAGCTATTTTGTATGACAGTTTTTCTCTTCTGTTTTGCGATTGCTGAAATAACCCCGGTATAGGAAATATCTTTTAAATATAGTTTTACTTCCATCATTTACTAAATGTTAATTGATTAATTGTCAATACTTTTACTTCATACTAATTATTCTGATAAAGAGAATTGTCGAACATAATCTTCTTACGACAGGGTCGCAATGGGAAAGGCAGTATATATGTATTTGCTGCCGGAAATCTCGGCAATGTGTACGATTGCAACACAGTCCCGTACCCCAACAGTATTTATACTATCACGATTGCAAGCGTCGGAAAAGGTGGCAAAAAGCCTCATTATGCAATGCCTTGTTCGAGCGTACTGGCAGCAACATACGGCGAGTACAGCACTTATAACGGAACTAGAAAACTGGTATATATATACATATACATATTTTCTATCAGAACTGATTCATTCTAACATAAATAACAAAGTTATAAACTAGAATATCCTCTGGTCTATCCTAGTTCAATGAAAGTTTGTTATTCTCTATCATTTGCATTACTTACTAAAGCGATGGCGTTGTAGTCATCGTGATACATTTCATTCTTTATTTTGCAATCTTTCAGCCGCGTCCATGTTCTTTTCTAAGTTTTGGTTTGGCTTTAAGAATGGTTTTCTACTGGTTCAATGTGTGCTTTATACTTTGCTTTGAGAGTTTATGTTTTGGTATTTCATGGTATTATACAGTCAGTTTATCTAAAAAGATGCTATGAAGGGCAATACATTTTAAAACAGACAAAATTTAACTTTAGTAAGAGGTAAAACATAATTATGCTGTAACAAACTTAACATTAATTATTGTTAAAGTCAAACATTCTGTATTTATTTTAGAAAACAACAACTCTTGGTGGAAAATGCGACGAGTTCCTGGGAACATCGGCGTCTACAGCAGTGGCATCAGGGATAATTGCACTTATGCTCCAAGCAAAGTATACTTAATAAAGCCTTCTTACTGTTTGATTATTAAATATGTCAAGTCACTTAAATTCTTCATGACTTTCATCAAACCGAAGTAACAATATGTAGAAGGCTGCAATGAAATTGGCATGATTTAAATAATAATTGTCACTACAATGGCAAGAGTGTTGGAAAGGATCGTAAAATTATAATTGTAGAGTTATTTCATTTTCAGTAAAGATTTGACGTGGAGAGATGTGCAGCATATTATAGTGAGGTCGTCGTCTTTCGAAAGGCTGGAAAACCATAAGAAGACCACAGAGAATGGAAACGGTCTTCTTTGTAAGAAATTCCACTTTAATATATCATATAAGTTAAGAAAAACATAAACAACAAAATAGGTATTATAGTACATGTATTTGGTATTATTTTAGCCATTATTCCTCCTTCAATGTCATTAATTTCTATTTATCTGTTATATTTACTGTTAGCAATGTATAAAGCAATTACATTTATATATGCCATAGCAAATTCTAGTTTATATGAAAATGATTAAATTGATTTATTCTTGTAAATGTTAATTTATATATCAATACTTTTCAGATAACCCTTACTTCGGTTTCGGAATAATGAACGCTACAAAATCTGTTATCCTAGCTCGGAACTGGATTACTGTGCATGCACAAAAGAGTTATACAGTTGTCACAAAATTGTACGCAAATTATGTTTTTTATTTTGTTTTCATAGTCTCTCATGGAAAATCCACACGCTGAGATCAATAAACTGCTGGTTCTGTTAATACTTGTCATGATCTTTCAACTTATTTATGTTAACTGCTTGTAACTGCTATAATACACGTACTCAATAAGAAAAAAACCATGACAGGAAAGTAAATCACCTATTTTTCTCAGATATATTTGTCATTCGTTCCGACTGTGACATTCGCGCGAGTGAGGAATATTCGCTTACTTTGGAATGTCTTGAATACTTGTATGACGTGGTTTTTCTGGCAATTTAATTTCATTCAATACTAACCTCCGCATCATGTTTCAAAAACAAAATAACAGCTGGAAATTCTACTGATATACCAAATGTTCATCCTATTGCTGTTTGGTGACTTAATGCAGAAGGTTAATAAATATTTCGGCATTTGTTCGGCATATTTCGTTCCTTTATGACCAAGAAGGAAATGACTTCTGGGCAACACAAATTTGGAACTATACATTAGTATTAGATAATATTTGTGAGTAATTTTCCATAAACTTTCTATTATTTTAGGTCGTTGGTTAAGAATGCTTTCGTTGCAATCGTCAATTTTCCATGTTCACACTGCCCACAGTATATAGAGCACGTGAGGGTGTTTATAGCATACAGTTTAGAAGCTAGCATAGAGAAAAATCTACACATCTCTTTGCGTTCCCCTGCTAGAACACGATCAGTCCTTTTAAATACAAATGTAAACGGAACACTTGATAGCAAAGGAAGAATTGACAGAAAATGGAATTTCACATCAGTACAGTTTTGGGGAGAAACTTCCTATGGAGATTGGACTTTGCGTATAAGTGTTGTTGGGTTAAAATACAACCTGCCATGTGGTAGTAAGTACATATTACATAATTATATCGTTTTCATATTTACACATCTTACTTGTTCATGTTCATTTGAATACATGATAAAAGTTCTTATGTTTATTCTCTTTGCTTGGTCCTATGTCAGTTCTTGCATCAACTAAGGACATTCATGCATAATAAGTCGGCATTATATCAGAATAAAGTATCTTCACTGATAAAAAGCTTTATTGATTTTACAGATATGTTCCTTTCATAACCCATTAGAAAATTGGTAAGTCACATAACTTAGTAAAAATATCTTGTTACGAGAGGACGGGCTAAGTTTATGTATTACTTAAGTGGAAATTAAAAAATATATTTACAGTTTGAATAGAACACGTTTAAAATCAAAATACATGTACTACGTTTGTGACAAACAAAACAAACTACACTGCCCTAGAAGGGCGATGAAGACACGAACAGCATACCTCAATGAAAAGACTATGTCAAATTGTGTCAGTAATTGCAAAGACTTCACAATCACACTGCCAAATTGATAAAATGTGGTCTCACTGTTTTGCATAGTCTGAATCTTATCAAAACAATTTTGTGTTATTATGTGAATACTCGATCCAATCAAGACAACTATTCAGATGCTAATATTAAAGCATCAGAAAATGGATTTTTAAAGTCCTTGGAGCACTTTGGATCAAATTATACATGTAGCACTTATTTTACCAATAACGACATCTTGCTGGTGAAATGTACCATTATTTGTTCGAAAAAACTCCCAAACGTTGCTTTTTTCAATTTTTTCTATGATTTTGCAAGATAAAAATAAACACTTTGCACAAACACTTTTTCGTAAAAAAGCAACATAAATACGAAAGACAGGCATATGTTAACATTTAAATAAAGCTCTATCATTCTGTCAGTTAAGTCATTATTCAATATATAAATAGATTAAAAGTGCTCCTGGGACTTTTAAGTTAATGAAGATAAAACTGGTGAGCACGTTTCACGTATAAACATAAATCAATCTTATTTTTTTCAGGCTTTTCAAATGCTTCATTTACATTCTTTGGAACTGCAACGAAACCATATACAGGAGACTGTTATCACTGCAGTAAAGAAGAGGATAAACATTCAAACGAAGTTGAATGCATAACTAATACAGAAATAGTTTATATTGAAAATCAGAGTCTTGAAGATACACATGACGCTTGTAATCTGGTTAAAAATGAGTACCCTTACGTGAATATTGCTTACATTAAGTATGTAGTATTAATAATCATGTTTGTATTTGCTCGTTTTTGCATGTGATTAAAAGCCCTTTCCTCCAACTGAGATTCGATATAGATTGCAAAACCTGCCGTGATATAAACTATATTGACAAGAATATACAATTAAAGGAGAACACATTTGAAGTCAATATATATATAATACTTTTGTATACAGTCAGTAATAAAAAAGACTACACTATCCTAAATGGGTGACGTACTCAAAAAGTTACAGTTAGTTGTATCAGTAGTCGCAAAGTCTTTATTATCACACTGCCAAATTTAAACATGTGTTCTTTTTTATACAGTCACTAATAAAACAGACTATATGTACACTGCCCTAGATGGATCGAACAGCATACCATATGAAAAGTTTATGTCATTTGTATTAGACAAGTCTTTACGACCACACTGCCAAATGAAAAACTGTGGTCTCATTATTTTGCATAGTCTAAATTTTATTTAAGAAGCATTTTCTTGATAAAGTGTATAGAATAAAAAATACACAATTTTGTGTTATTGTGTGAATACTCGATCCAATCATAACACACGTTTCTATCGTGATAACATAATCTTAAGTAAACATTGATAGCTTATTGCATATATATTATAAAATTGCTGTCAAGACGGGGGAGAATTCAAAATTAAAAGCATAATAAATTTACACATGTCTTGACCTATTTAGAAATATTATTTGATGTAGTTGGTGGTTTAACGAAATATAACGTAGGATTATAGCCTTATTAAATCACGGTTCACTCAGTGAAATTATCAAATATTTCTACCAGGATTAACGTCAAAATGTTATTTAACGTAATGAATGCCGGAAGCCATTCGACGATGACGTCGTTAAAATGACGTCATGTCTGCTGTTATCTGAAGACGTTTCACGCAATTTCCGACATTTTATTAAAACAAACTCAACAAAAGTAGATTTTCAAACGATAACCTACCTCGTGAACACCAAAAGTAGTTTTTTTTCACTTTTGATGCCCACTCGGTGAAATATAATGTGATATTATACCGAAACCAACGATTGTCCTCTATTAAAATCACCGTCCCCTGTCTGCTGTAGGTCGTTTATTGTAGAAACGCTGAAAAAGTTTACCCTGTTTTAAATTAAGTTTTTTTTTTAAGTTTTTTTGCACAAGAATCAAACTGAAGTTTTGAAAAGTTAAACATAGCAACAATGTGGTTAATACTGCATCAGTTCTCGTAATTTTCAGATTGAGGCGGCCTCGAACTGTAAGTGAAGTCAGTGGACATACATGTAACTTGGATTCTAAGTGGAAAATCAGTTAGCGCCTTAAATTATAATTTATTTCGAGAAACACAGCTTTCCATATTTAAAGATAAAAACCCAAAACACTAGTAATGTACATGCATTTTGTTCTGTAGAACAGTTCACAACTATAATTATGCAATAGTGTTTCTAAACGTTAAAAAATGATTGTTTATAAATTTTAATGTTAACTTGAACTTATAATTAAGTCTAAGTATATTAAAGGTGTGTTGTCAATATTGACTGCGCATTAAAGTATTTGATTCATTACCATATATTTTACAACCGTTATCTTTATTGACAAACGATTCTATCCAGTTGCGTATCTAGTTCAATAAAGTTAGGTCAATGTTTATACATGTATAAATACTAATAACTGATTTTGTTTAAACTAAATGCGCTACTTAGGAAATGAATAACTATGCTGAGATCGCGACTCCTACGTGCATATACAAATAATAGCAGCGTAGTAATACATGCTATTAACTTTAAGCTTAGTAGAAAAAGAAATACGACATGTTGTTTTGAATATTACTTCATATAACATTGGTTCCTGCCAGCGTTCTAAAACAGGATCAACACTCTGTTCAAGAATATCTGGTGCAGATAAAACACGACTGTGTTGAAACAGTGAAATTACAATCGGAGAAGTTCGGTTTGAATTCAAGAAGAAGGTAAATATACGTTTTTGTCATTTAAATGGCTATGTTGAATATTACACGATGATAGTCAGTGTATTACATAATGACAACATGTTGTATACTCGTTAAGCTTATGTTCTAATCTTGTATCTCTCTACAAATAAATTCGTTACATGTATGTGCTAAGAGAAAAATCCTAATCATTAATATTTATTAATTAAATAACATCCGTTCAAGCGGTTTTCATCGTTTAATAAACAATGATTTGGAGTACTGATACGCCATTATTACCCACGAAGGCCGAATGCCTCAGTGGTTAATAACTACGCATCAGTACGACAAATCAGTGTTACTAAGACGATAACAACGCTGAAAAGGATGTTACATGTATTTCGTTTCTAACATGACCAGATATTACAAAAGGTGAATAAATGCAAAACGTTATTTCTACGCGAACGCTCATTTAACGTCATGCGGCACAATATGACGTCATGGCTACACCATATCGGTTCCCGCGTTGTTTATGGTTTAATATAATATATTTTTTCTACTCTTTGTAAATAAATCGTGAGTCATGTTAGAATAGAGTATTAAATTTGATATCATGAAAAAGATTGTCATTGTGTGTTCCGTGTTAACACGATCAATTTGTTTCAGATTGTATCGACCATATACCTATTTAAAACTGAGAACGGACTAGATAATAATGATGCAATTGAGGAGTTCAAGAATGCTTTAGCAGGAAAGGTATATCATTGTACAATATGTGTAAAGAACTGAATCAAAGGTTCCATGAAATTTAACAAAGTGTTTTCGACAAATATTTAATTTATAAATAAAACTATACTAAGTTAAATTGTTATATGCCATATGAGACAGTTTTCAGTGTATCTTTTTCGATATCTTTTAACTGTGAATTACAGGAGCTGATCGTTTATGATCTTAGATCAACTACTCTATCTTATGAAAAATTGTTAGAAAATAGAAAAACTTTGTCTGATACATTTGATTTTCATGTAAGTATTAAAAGTAAGTAAACAAAATTAGCCGTCTTAGGAAGGTAGCATCTGCATAAACCAAATTTTGCTTATTTTGTATCTCATAACATTTGAGCAGTATAAATTTTTCAAGACGTCTTGATGTAGAAAATCAATTTGAATTCTTTAGTCATCTACCTTGACCTTTATAATTTGTTTCAGGATTAAACATAGTGTAAAACTCCGCAGGTTATGTTGCGGAATTCGGATATCTCGACTTTTATATATACTGCTCATAAATATCAAGTTTTAATAATTGCTCAGTATTAAAAAGTAGTGTAGAGAAGTCCAAGCAGCTCTATTTATATCTAATTCACAACATATGAAACATAATCGATGGCCTTCTTTCATTTGTACCACTTGACAGTCCATTAGAATTTAATTGTACACAACAATGTATACTAGCATCATTATATGTATATATAACTAGTCGACATTTTCTACGGCTCTGACTCCGACAAAACAGGTAAGTCACTATGCTATCAAATACAAATGTACCTTTAAAGAGTTTACAAACAGAATATTTTAAGGGTTGTCACAGTCATTCGAATTTACGGAAGAATACGGAAAGATGACTATTTCACTACAAAAGACTGTTAAAGAATCGTTTCATCAAATAACTAATTCTAAAAGTTTTCTTTAAAATTTTATAGTTGGCACAACTTTTGTTGACCCTGATTATACTTGTTACACACTTTGACTGCTATTTCATATATTCAAGATCTTCATTATGCATACAACGTAATTGCAGGTCTTAGAGGTGGAGTTAAGAGAATACTCCAAGCCTAGCTTCGTTCCTTGGATTAAGGATTCACCTGCCTCTCCGGAATTCTTACAATGGGCACTAACAAAAAGATCTCATCCAAAAGTACGTCATTAAATTCATATTTATTAAAAGTTCCTACATACTTTAAGACTACTCCGAACAAATATTATTTTAACTATTTACTGACCGAATCGTCCCAAGCAAGACATACAGGAAGCCTGGTCGATGGGACTGACAGGCGATGGCATTGTAGTTGCTGTGGTTGACAGTGAAGTGGAACTTGATCATGAAGACTTGAAGAGAAATATTGTAGTATATTCATTTCTTTAATTTTGGCCAATACAAGTGCATCATGAAACGTGCAAAAGTAAAAACGTTGTGATCACTGACTTTTCTTTTGTTCTTTTATTCAAAATGTAGGTAATGTGTTCAAATGGAGTAGCTTTTCGTCTTGCAAATATTTTAAAATTGAGACAACATTCTAGATTTCTCTCGCAAGATTAAAGTAAGGACTGGTGCTAAATAATAATTGAAAACCAGTTCTGATCACCATTTTCAATAAAATTAATTAGATATTTGATCACATTTTACCATCCTGTAATAGATTAGAGTTATAATACTTAAGTTTGATACAACACCTCTATTTAACAGAACAGAACGAAATCCGTACGTTTTGCAGAGGACGACACTGAACACGGTGAGGCAAAACGTTTGCCGTTCTATCAGGAGACAGACCTTTATACGAGGTACGTCAATAGCTAATAAAATTTTCAGTGCATTTTCATGGCACAAAGGCTGCGGGTCTAATAGCGGCTGAATTTGGCAATGGAGTTTGCTACACAGGAGTTGCATTCAATGTTACATCATTTTTTTTGTACTCGGAACCGCTGTGGATATTTATATCTACATAGCTTTAACAATAAACTTTACAGTAAGAATATTTTTGTATATCTATGGAGTCATTTTCTCTTCTATTTTGCGATTGCTAAAATAATAGCAAGTATACTGTACATGTAGGATTTATTTTTTGAATGTCGTTTTAATTCAATTGTTTACTAAATGATAATTGCTTAATTGTCAATAGTTTTAAAAGTTTAATTTCTTTTAAATGTGGTTTTATATCCATTATTTACTTAATGTTTATTGATTAATTGTCAATAGTTTTATTTCATGCTAAGTAATCTGTTAAAGAGAATCATTGAACAGAATCTTCTCACGACAGGGTCGCAATGGGAAAGGCAGTATATATGTATTTGCTGCCGGAAATCTCGGCAGTATGTACGATTGCAACACTGCCCCGTACGCCAACAGTATTTATAGTATAACGATTGCAAGCGTCCGGAGAATAACTTGAAAACTACTAGTTGGAATTCAATACAACTTCATACAATGGTCAAGCACAATGAAAGGAAGTGCAGTGCACATGAACCATAACTCTATCTTGACTCATTACAGAGTTATTGCCCTTTGATACTTTTCCTTGTCCAGAGCATTACTTGAAAACTACTGGTTGGAATTCAATACAACTTCATACAATGGTCAAGCACAATAAGAGGAAGTGCAGTGCACAAGAACCATAACTCTATTTTGAGTAATTACAGAGTTATTGCCCTTTTTTACTTTTCCTTGTCCGTAGCATAACTTGAAAACTACTGGTGGGAATTCAATACAACTTCATACAATGGTCAAGTACATTGAAAGGAAGTGCAGTGCACAAGAACCATAACTCTATCTTGACACATTACAGAGTTATTGTCCTTTGTTACTTTTCCTTGTCCAGAGCATTACTTGAAAACTACTGGTTGGAATTCAATACAACTTCATACAATGGTCAAGCACAATGAGAGGAAGTGCAGTGTACAAGAAACATAAGTCTATCTTGAGTATTTATAGAGTTATTGCCCTTTGTTACTTTTCCTTGTCCGGAACATTATTTGAAAACTACTGGTTGGAATTCAATACAACTTCATACAATGGTCTAACACAATGAGAAGAAGTGTAGTGTACAAGAACCATAACTCTTTCTTGACTCATAAGAGAGTTATTGCCCTTTGATACTTTTCTTTGTCCGCAGCATAACTTGAAAACTACTGCTTGGAATTCAATACAACTTCATACAATGGTCAAGTACATTGAGAGGAAGTGCAGTGTACAAAAACCATAACTCTATCTTGAGTAATCACAGAGTTATTGCCAGGACCAATATCTCTATTTTAGTTGTTTTTTGCAAGGTATTCTGTTACTACGAACTTCCTCAGTTTATAAAGCAGTCTTTCGGGGGTATTAATCACATTTAGTGATAGCTCTAGTTTGAATTATAATAATTGTCTGGACAATGGCAAGAATGTTTAAAAGGATCGTAAAATTATAATTTTAAAGTAATTTCCTTTTTACTAAAGGTTTGAAGTGGAGGGATGTGCAGCATATCATAGTGAGGTCGTCGTCTTTTGGAAGCCTTGAAAATCATTATAGGACCTCAAAGAATGGAAACGGTCTTTTTTGTAAGAAATTCCACTATATATATGTAAAGACAAACATAAAAACAAAATAGGTATTATCGTATATGCTTTTTTTATATGGCCGTTATTCCTATTTCAAAATTATTAATTTCCGTTCATTTGTTACATTTTATGTTAACAATTCTAAAGCAATTACATTTAAATGTTAAATTTTACTTTTTATGAAACATTGATTTAGATAAAACATTTATTCTTGTAATGTAAATTTGTATTTATATATCAATATTTTTCAGATAACCCTTACTTTGGTTTCGGAATTATGAACGCTACAAGATCAATTCTCCTAGCTCGTAACTGGATTACCGTACCTACACAAAAGAGTTATACAGTTGTCACGAAATTGTACGCAACTTATGTTTTTTCTTCATATTCTCTCATGCAAAATCTACAGGCTGGGATCAATAAATGTTCGGTTCTGTTTATACGTGTCATGATCCTTCATACAATGTATGTTTTCCTTCATCTTATTTGTATTAACTGCCTGTAAGTGCAATAGTACATGTAGTCAATAACAAAACTTGGCAGGAAGGTAAATCACATGTGACATTTGCGTGAGCGAGGAATACTTTGGTGTGTCTTGAATACATGTATGACAGGGTTTTTCTGGCAATATCATTTCATTCAATAATACCAATCGCATCATGTCTCAGAATCAGAATGATAGTTGGAAACTGATATACCAAATGTTCATTCTAATGCTGTTTTGTGACAGGATGACAGAATGAAGCAGGTCAACAAAATGACCAACAAAAGGTGACCTTTTGGAACAAAAGATTGTACTATACAAAGTTAGTACCAAGTTAGTACAGTTAGTATCAAATCATATATGTGAGTATAAACCTTTTATCGTTTTAGGTCGACAGTTTAGAATGCTTTCACTACAACCGTCAATTTTCCACGTTCATTCTGCCCACAGTATATAGAGCACGTGAGGGTGTTAATTGCATACAGTATAGAAGCTAGCATAGAGAAATATCTACACATCTCTTTGCGTTCCCCTGCTGGAACACGATCAGTCCTTTTAAATACAAATGGAAATGGAACACTTGATAGCAAAGGAAGAATTGACAGAAAATGGAAATTCACATCAGTACAGTTTTGGGGCGAAACTTCCTATGGAGATTGGACTTTGCGTATAAGTGTTGTTGGGTTACAGTACAACCTACCGTGTGGCAGTAAGTACATATTGCATATACAGTTTTCATATTTATACATTTTGATTGTGCATGTTCATTTTAGACACAATAAAAGTTCTCAACGGCTTTGTTTCTTCCCTAAAATATCAACTCTTTGTTGTACCACAGTATAAGATTTACTTTGTCTGACACTTATCACAACAGAACAACTGTTATGCACGCGATTCTTCAAGATTACAAATACCTTACACAGTTTGATTCTTTTCTAAAGCCTTATAATGTTAATTCTCCTTGTTTGGTTATAGTCCAGTTCTTGCATCTTACCTAAAAACTATCTCCTTCAAAAAAGACGATTTAAATAAACATGTACTTTCATTATAAAATCTGGACCGTGGTGGCCTCAATTTGTGCCAACAACTAAGTGATCATCAGCGTACATATCATCAACTTCCGTTTCGGCTTACTTTACGCTAGGACACTGTGTATCCTGGTTCAATGAAAGTTTGTTATTCTCCATCATTTGCATTACTTAATAAAGCGATGACGTTCGTGATACATTTCATACTTTGCAATGTTTCATCCGCGTCCATATTCTTTTTATTTTTAGGTTTGGCTTTAAGAATGGATTTCTACTGGTCTACTGGTGGTTTGGTTGTAAACTTTAATGTATGCTTTGTACTCTGCTTCGAGAGTTTTGGTATTTCATGGTACAGTCAGTTTATTTTAAAACAAAAAAGATGCTATGAAAGACAACACATTTTGATACAGACAGAATTTAACTTTAAAGGGACATAACTGATGCCAAACTAAATAACCTCCAAAGCATAAATAATTGAAACTTTGGAAGTATTATAACTTAACCTAAAAGTTTCAGCTATGTATTCCAGTCATTATTGATAACATCAGCGGTTTAAAATATACTACAGTACCGTAAACCATTCAATAATCTATGTTGAGTTGTTGTTGTACAATTTATGGGTGGATGCCATTTATTACAGAAAGCCTCTATATTGATTAATTGTAGTAAAATGGGGCATATTTTTCGCCTTAGGTTTTTCTTTGAAATTGTATTAATTTCATTTATCATTTTACATTCACCGAACACATAATTTTTGTTTCGAGAATATAATATACTACATGTAGCGAGTGCCCCTTTAATATGAGGTAAAACATAATTATGCTGTCACAAACTTAACAGAAATAAACGCCAAAGTCAAACATTCCGTATTTATTTTAGACAACAACAACTCTTGATGGAAAATGCGACGAGTTCCTGGGAACATCAGCATCTACAGCAGTGGCATCAGGGATAATTGCACTTATGCTCCAAGCAAAGTATATTTAATAATGACGTCTTACTGTTGGATTATTAAATATGTCAAGTCACTAAAATGTCCTGTGACTTTGGAACATGGTGGGGGTAAGAGTGAGGTTGGGTGCGCACCATAAACCGGTTTAAGCTCCCCAGTGGTGTTTTTGCCACTGACCGTTCCAAGGGGGTGCCCCACGTGTTCTTGTATGCTTGTGGTGTTGGTAGTGTATGTTTGTGTGTGTACATGATTGTTGTGTGTGTTGTGGTGTGTGTGTTGTTGCGTGCGTGCGGGCGTGCGTGCGTGGTGTGTGTGTTGGTGGTGTGCACTTCGGGGTGCTGTGGGGCTCGTTTTGGGGAGGCTGCGTTTTTGGTACGTGGCATTCCCTGTTTGATATTATTTTTGTTTTTTTTCCATCAAACCGAAGTAACAATATGTAGAAGGCTGCAATGAAATTGGCATGATTGAAATAATAATTGTCACTACAATGGCAAGAGTGTTGGAAAGGATCGTAAAATTATAATTTTAGAGTTATTTCATTTTCAGTAAAGACTTGACGTGGAGGGATGTGCAGCATATCATAGTGAGGTCGTCGTCTTTTGAAAGGCTAGAAAACCATAAGAAATTCCACTTTAATATATCATATGAGTTAAGAAAAACATAATCAAAAAAATAGGTATTATAGTATTTGGTATTATTTTAGCCATTATTCCTACTTCAATGTCATTAATTTCTATTAATCTGTTATATTTACTGTTAGCAATGTATAAAGCAATTACATTTATATATGCCATAACAAATTCTAGTTTATATGAAAATGATTAAATTGATTTATTCTTGTAAATGTTAATTTATATATCAATACTTTTCAGATAACCCTTACTTCGGTTTCGGAATAATGAACGCTACAAAATCTATTATCCTAGCTCGGAACTGGATTACTGTGCATGCACAAAAGAGTTATACAATTGTCACAAAATTGTACGCAAATTATGTTTTTTATTTTGTTTTCATAGTCTCTCATGCAAAATCCACACGCTGAGATCAATAAACTGCTGGTTCTGTTAATACTTGTCATGATCTTTCAACTTATTTATGTTAACTGCGTGTAATTGCTATAATACACGTACTCAATAAGAAAAAAACCATGACAGGAAAGTAAATCACCTGTTTTTCTCAGATATATTTGTCATTCGTTCCGACTGTGACATTCGCGCGAGTGAGGAATATTCGCTTACTTTGGTATGTCTTCAATACTTGTATGACGTGGTTTTTCTGGCAATATCATTTCATTCAATACTAACCTCCGCATCATGTTTCGAAAACAAAATAACAGCTGGAAATTCTACTGATATACCAAATGTTCATCCTATTGCTGTTTGGTGACTTAATGCAGAAGGTCAATAATTATTTCGGCATTTGTTCGGCATATTTCGTTCCTTTATGACCAACAAGGAAATGACATCTGGGCAACAAAAATTTGGAACTATACATTAGTATTAGATAATATTTTTGAGTAATTTTCAATAAACTTTTATCATTTTAGGTCGTTGGTTAAGAATGCTTTCGTTGCAACTGTCAATTTTCCATGTTCACACTGCCCACAGTATATAGAGCACGTGAGGGTGTTAATTGCATACAGTATAGAAGCTAGCATAGAGAAATATCTACACATCTCTTTGCGTTCCCCTGCTGGAACACGATCAGTCCTTTTAAATACAAATGTAAACGGAACACTTGATAGCAAAGGAAAAATTGACAGAACATGGAATTTTACATCAGTACAGTTTTGGGGAGAAACTTCCTATGGAGATTGGACTTTGCGTATAAGTGTTGTTGGGTTAAAATACAACCTGCCATGTGGAAGTAAGTACATATTACATAATTATATCGTTTTCATATTTACGCAATCTTACTTGTTCATGTTCATGTTCAAGACATGATAAAAGTTTTTATGTTTATTCTCTTTGCTTGGTCCTATGTCAGTTCTTGCATCAACTAAGGACATTCATGCATAATAAGTTATTAAGGAATTATATCAGAATAAAGTTTTTTTTACTGAAAACGCTATATTGATTTTACAGAAATGTTCCTTTCATAACCCATTAGAAAATTGCTTAAAGTCACCTAACTTAGACAAAATAACTTTGTTATTTGAGGAATTGGCTAAGTTTATGTATTACTGAAGTGGAAATTAAAAAGAATATATACAACTTGAATAGAACACGTTTCAAATCAAAATACATTTACTACGTTTGTGACTAACAAAACAAACTACACTGCCCTAGAACGGTGATGTACACACGAACAGCATACTCCAATGAAAAATTTATGTCAAATGTATCAGCAATTGCAAAGACTTTACAATCACACTGTCAAATTAAAAAAAAATATGGTCTCACTATTTTGCATAGTTTTAATCTTATCGAAACAATTTTGTGTTATATGTGAATACTCGATCAAATCAAGTCAAATATCCTGATGCTAATATATCAGCATCAAAAAATGGATTTTTAAAGTCCTTTGAGAACTTTGGATGTAATTATAAATGTAGCCTTTACATTTATTTTACCAATAACGACATCTTGCTTGTGAAATTTACCGTTAATGTTCGAAAGCCTTCCAAACGTTGCTTTTTAAATCCTTTCCTATGATTTTGCAATAAATAGAAGCACTCTGCACAAACACTTTTTTTGTGAAAAAAACAACATAAATACGAAAGACAGGCAAATGTCAACATTTAAAACAAAGTTCTATCATTCTGTCAGTTAAGTCATTATTCAATATATAACTAGATTAAAAGTGATCCTAGGACTTTCAAGATAATGAATGTAAAACTGGTGAGGACATATAACGTATAAACATAAATCAATCTTATTTTTTTCAGGCTTTTCAAATGCTTCATTTACATTCTTTGGGACTGCAACGAAACCATATACAGGAGACTGTTATCACTGCAGTAAAGAAGAGGATAAACATTCAAACGAAGTTGAATGCATAACTAATACAGAAATAGTTTACATTGGAAAACAGAGTCTCGGTGATACACATGACGCCTTTAACCCTTATATGAATATCATGCTTATTTTTTGTGGAGTAGTTATAATCATGTGTGTAGTAGCTGGCTTTGGCATGCACTTCTCTGGGAATTTACCGAATTATTATGAAACTCTCCCCACTACAGATTGAGAAACCCCCCTTGGTATGAATTAAATTCACAACAATCTACTCAATTCAATATACATGTAACACGTTTGTACAATTGCCCATATTTAACAAACTTTTCTTCCTTAAATGGGTGATATACACAAAAAGTATTAATATTAAACATTATGTAATGAAGATTTTAGTTGAACAGCGTACCTGTAAAACATTTACGTCAGTTTCATGTACAATGTTGCAAAGTCTGTATGATCACACTGCCAAACTTGTAATATGGGTTCATGGTGTTGCATATGCTAACATTTACCAACACAATCATATTTATTTCTGTTTGAAATGTATAAAATAAAAATTACACAATGTTGTGTTGTTATTTGAATACACAATAGGATAAACAACACCAGCCATGTCATAAACGTTATTGGTGTTGATGTAACAGCATCAGAAAAAGTTCTTAAGGTCTAAAGGAATTGACACTGAAAAAGAAATTTCATTACATATCACGTCGTACTTCGAATTTTTGCCTTAAAATCCGCTGTTTGTTGTTTTAAGAGTAACAATGCGAAAGCAAAGGAAAACAGTAGGGTCGCTGAATAAATATAGATCTAGATATTTGTCCAGCAATTTGCCTTTCCACTGCAAAATCACCATATTTTTTTGCGTTCTTCATTTCCAGCTTTGCTAGTAATCTCTTTTCTCTCTTTGCCCCAAAATATTTTAGGTCTCGAGGATACACATGACGCGTGTAATCTGGTTAAAAATGAGTACCCATACGTGAATATTGCTTATATTAATAATCATGTTTGTATTTGCTCGCTTTTGCATGTGATTAAAAGCCCTTCCCTCCAATTGAGATCCGATATAGATTGCAAAACCTGCCGTGATATAAACTATATTGACAACAATATACAATTAAAGAAGAACACATTTGAAGTCAAAATATATATAATACGTTTGTATACAGTTAGTAATAAAACAGACTACACTATCCTACATGGTGACTACTCAAAAAAGTAACAGTTAGTTGTATCAGTAGTCGCAAAGTCGCCAAATTAAACATGTGTTCTTTTTGTATACAGCCACTAATAAAACAGGCTATATGTACACTACCCTGGATGAATGACGTGAACAGCATACCATATGAAAAGTTTATTTCATTTGTATCAGACAAGTCTTTACGAGCACACTGCCAAATTGAAAACTATGGTCTCATTATTTTGCATAGTCTAAAGTTTACTTAAAATAACATTTTCTGGATAAAATGTATAGAATAAAAATATACGATTGTGTATTATTGTGTGAATACTCGGTCCAATCATGTCACATGTCCAAATTTATTGATACTAATATTACAGAATCAGGAACAAGCATTATGCCGAATAAAATATTGCATAGTCTCGGCCGTTTAAATAGACCGGACGACTCACATTGCCGAAAATCTGTAATTCTATATGAACAGTGCATGCCTAAAAAGAGTTGTTGATTTACAAAAAAATGTAACACCGAAAGCTAGATTTTTACCTAGTGGTGCGTAATGATGATCAAATTAATAGAGCTGCAGATCACAGTTTGTGTCACGATAGAATGGCATATCAAATATCTGAACTTTCCTTATACTGGAGCAATAACACAGTATGTATTCGTCCCAGCGGTAAACGGTTATACAAGAATCACAGCCGGCCTAGAAACAAAGCTTTGATGTAAATATTTTGAAATGAGAGATGCAAATTAGCTTTACAGACTTATAACAGAGACAGAATAAATTTATATTCTAGGTACGTGTAAAGCAAATACTTGACTATCTAGTGTGTGCATTTATAATTCATTAACTGTTTCTTATTTTTAGTGTATCATTTATGGCTTAAAAAGAAACAAAAACATATTCATGAAAAAGCTTTCAATAATCTTTACGCTCTTTCCGTTTTTTTTATCAGGATTTATTAGATTGTATATACGATCCCTGTTTCATTCAGCGTTAACTAAAACAAAGTTAACGCAGCAAAATTATAATATGTCCTACGCTATGTTCCATTAAAGTGATTCTTAGAATATTCAAAATTATTCCTACCTCTATCCTTACAAAGTCGTTTGCAGTCAAAATGTTTGTAAACAAACCAACGCATATTTTCACGTCTACTGACAAGTCTCGTTATTTAAAAGTGCATCCCGACCAATCATCTAACTTTGGTATATGTCCGTTTATTGCTGTAAACCAGTCTGATAACATGAAATGTAAACCAGTCTGATAAAAATATAAAGTACATCCCGACTGGCTACCTGTCAGTTTATTGCTCTAAACCAGTCTGATAACATGAAATGTCTGTTTAAAATAGACTGTCAGTGACTGTACAGTGATATTTCCGTTCAAAAACAAACTGAAGTGTGATTGTAAATTTTAAATTATGATAACGTAATTAATCCACATTACCCGATACCGGATGATACAGGCATGATTGACTGATATCGGGTTGATATACTGGCCGGACAATAAAAAATTTCACTATTTATTAAACGTTTACATAAGCATATAAAATAAGTTTAAGTTTACATGGATAAAAGATAGAAATTTTAACTATCTTACAATTTCAAAGCTACACAATGAATAGTTGTTTTAACCCATTCCTCGACGTACTTTTCTAGACTTTTTTTCCGATCATTTCATACCACGTATCAAATATAGCGGGCCGCTTAAGCATTTCTAAAATGTAGAAAGACGAACTAATAAATCAAAGGGAAACTTCATGACAAAGAATCGAAACTTACACAAGTTGAAAAATGTGATGTTTAGGACAATAAATTATTCATATACATTTAGTTCAGAGTCTTCTCTGAAACTGCTCGTAAATTGTCGTCTCAAACATTGAGAGTTTTGTATGAGAAAATATAGAGGTTGAATAATCAGGAACGCAATCTTCCAGTCACCAAAGTTTTGAAAACATATACGAACAAAAATTATATGTGTTTCTCGAATTTTAAATTCGTTACCAATTAAGGCAAGTTTCACGGAATTCTATACTGTTTCTGTTTAAAGATCTGCGATAATGTTATACCTCTGTAAATGTTGAGGAATTAAATTATATGCTGCAACTGACCACAGTTTCTGGTAATTATGAGACAAGATAAAATTAAAAAAAAAAACAAAACAAAAAAAAAACAGTAATGGTATTTGCCTTTTAGCTGTTAAAAAGGAAACGGAACGGTTGTATTTGCGTTTTAGCTTGCTTGTTATCGGCGATTATCTTGGCCCCAGAATATTTCACACAACTAGCTATCGTTGTATGCCTAAAAGACAGTTTTCCACCAGAATCACGCTTCGACAGTGTAATCGTCAGTACAAATGTAAACAAAAATACCATTTATGCAAAGCATCAAAGGGCGCCGAAAATAGTTTCTATTTCAACATTTATATGTTGAGAGAGGTCTTTGTACTTCAGAAAAATATCTCATTATTCCATAAGATATCATCGTAATAACTTAAAAGAGACCAAATCGTAATTCTTAATTTTACGAATTTGGCCATACATAAGGATTCGTAATACAAATCCGTGATGTGTAAGGTAGATATATTCTCTGTTTAACGTAAAATAATCAAAATTAAGCTCTTTATTATACGTCTCAAGATATGTACATATTGTTAAATCTAAAATATAGCTTTATTTAATTGCAATATTACTATTTTAACATGAAAAAACATTTTATGAATATTTGGAGAAAACATTTAAAAACATGGAGGTATTCTGAAAAAACGGAAGAAAAATTATTTTAAAAAGATGGCTCTGACTGGGATTTAACCACTCGTAAAATTAAACGGATCATTACCACTAAACCACGGAGACTGTATTTTAAACACGTGGTAAAAAATTCTGAATATAATTTCTAAAATCGAAAGGGAGAAGTTGATTACGTTTTCGAATATTACATTCTGGCAAAGATATGAAAGGCTAGTGAACATTACAATTAAACAAGTTACTGGGGTTTTAATGAAGGTGTGTATAATCAATTTTTAATCATTTGTGATTAGTTTATACAGTTAAAACCATTTTTCTTGCATAATAATCCTAGCATGTACTTCCGGAAATCGGCGGCGCCAACATTTACCAATCTACTAATACAGTAATAGTTAATTTGTATGTACCTAAGGAGAGACACCGCATTCAACCCCAGGCACGACCTGGACCACCGCAAGCCCTATGCGTCGACATTTTATTACCAAAAACTAAACCCATTCTTAGTGAAGTGATATACAGACCACCACATCAAACAAATTTTTATAGCACATTAGAATCTTTGTGTTTATCATGTAATTGTTTTACTTTTAGGGAAACTATGATTTTGGGTGATCTTAACACTAATGTTTCTAGTGCTTGTAAATGCTCACTTCTTAATAGTCTGTCATCATTTTGTGAGCTTTTCAATTTTACTCAGTTAATCAAAGATCCAACTAGAATCACAAACAGTTCATCTACAACTATTGACCTCATATTTGTCTCTGATAAAGATAAGATTTTACAAAGTGGAGTTATCGACATTTCTATGAGTGATCATTCTTTGATTTTTTGCACTCGTAAATCGACTCGCCCTTCCATTGGAAAGCATAATACTGTTAAACTTAGATCCGTGAAGAATTACAACAGAGACGAATTTCAACAATTGTTAATATCATCAGACTGGAGTTCAGTAATGCTCAGTGACAATGTCAATGAAGCTTGGTGTAATTTCAAATTAATTTTTATGTCCGTGTTAGATAATATTGCCCCTGTAAAGGAAGTCCGGTTTAAACAGCGTACGGAACCTTGGGTGAACCCTGAAATTCTGAAAAGTATCAATGACAGAGATAATGCATTTAATTTGTTTAAGAAAAGTAAATCTGTAGAACACTATGAATGTTTTAAAAGGACAGAACCTTATCCATGTTTCACAGAACCTTATCCATAATGCTAAGAAAAACTATTTTACTGACAGTCTTGAAAGAGACAAATGTGACTCTAAATCTCTGTGGAAGTCATTGAAACAGCTTGGTTTACCATCTAAGAAAGGTGTTTCTTCTTCTAGTAACATTGGATTGAAAATTAATGGTGAAATATGCTTTGATTTTTTAAATGTTGCTGAAAAATTTAACTGTTTTTATACTACTGTTGCATCGAATCTAGTTGAAAAGTTGCCAAATAGTTATTTTAAATATGGAAAATCTTTTGTAAATAGGTTTTATTCATCTAAAGGAATTCTACCTAATAGTTTTTCGTTTTCAATTGTTTCTGAAAACAAAATTCTTAAGTATTTAAACAAGCTAAGTGCTAACAAGGCCACTGGATTAGACGGAATCCCTAGTCGGTTTGTTAGGGATAGTGCATCCATTATAGCCTGTCCATTGGCCCATATTGTTAATCTTTCTATTATTCAAGGCTCAGTTCCAGATGACCTCAAAACAGCCCGTGTTATCCCTCTGTACAAGAAAAATGACAAAACGGAGGTTGGTAATTATCGCCCAGTATCTATTCTATGTATTATATCCAAGATTTTTGAAAGAGTTATCTATGATCAAATGGAAGGTTATTTGAATGAGAAGAAACTTATATACAATTTTCAGTCTGGATTTAGCCGTGATTTTTCCACAGATACATGTCTCATTTATTTATCTGATTACATAAAATTTCAGATGGATCAAGGTAAGATGGTGGGCATGGTTCTTCTTGATTTACAGAAGGCGTTCGACACAGTCAGTCATGGTATATTGTTACTGAAACTGAACGCTGTAGGCCTGAGTTCTAATGCTGTCGATTGGTTTCAGTCTTACCTTTCTGATCGACAGTAGTTAGTTGATGTGTCTGGTGTATTTGTCTAGCCAGGCTAGTATAACCTGTGGGGTACCACAAGGGTCGATTTTGGGTCCCCTTTTATTTTTAATATATGTCAACGACATGTCTGCTGTTGTTAATAACAAACTTTTGTTGTTCGCTGATGATTCCGGGATTCTTGTTTCGGGGAAAAGTAAATCTCATATAGAATCTAGTTTGTCTTCTGAGTTGGAACTGGTTAGTGAGTAGCTTGTTGACAACAAGCTTTCACTGCACCTTGCTTGGAAAGACAGAGTCTTTTCTCTTTGGGTCGAAACCTAAGCTCAGGTCACAGAGTAAATTGAATATATCCTGTAATGGTTCTAGTATTCAGGCTACCAATTCAGTCAAATATCTAGATGCTATTTTGGACCAACATCTTTCCTGTGATGACATTGCAAGGTCAGTTGTCAAAAAAGCTAATGCCCGGTTGAAGTATTTGTATCGTAAGAGTCAATTTCTGAATCTACATACAAGAAAGTTATTGGTCATGTCCCTAATCCAGTGCCATTTCGACTATGTTTGTTCTTTTTGGTACCCTAGTTTGTCTCAATACTGGAGGAAAAGGCTTCCTCCCCAGTGGTGTTTTTGCCACTGACCGTTCCAAGGCGGTGCCCCACTGTGTTCCTTTAATTGTTCGTTTTGTCCTCGTGTGTTTGCTTTGTATGCTAGGTGTTTGGTAGTGTATAGTGTGTGTGTACATGATTGTGTGTGTGTGTCGTTTGTGTGTGCGTGTGTGTGTGTGTGTGTGTTGGGGGGGTGCACTTCTGGGTGCTGTGGGGTTCGTTTTGGGGAGGCGCGTTTTTGGTACGTGGCATTCCCTGTTTGATATTATTTTTGTTTTCAGATAACCCAGAATAAATTGGCTCGCTTTATCTTGAATCTGGATAGTAGATCGCATGTAGGGCCAGAGCAGTTTCAGTCCTTGAACTGGTTACCGGTCTCAAAGAGAGTGGACCAGATCACTCTCTGTCATGTTCATAAAATTAAGACAGGCACGTCCTCAGATTATCTTAAGGAGCATTTTATATCCATTAGCTCTACACATGATCGCTGTACACGATCCAGAGTGACTGTGCACTCCCATCCTGATTCTTGCCACACGTTTAGTGAAACAGGGCGTTACAGCTTACCAAAAGTTGGCAATTTTGGTAAAAAGTCATTTATATTTAATGGGGTTGTCCTTTGGAATAGTCTCCCACAGGCGCTTAGGGATATATAGTCTTCCCAAAAGTTCAAACAATCAATCAAAGTCCATTTAATGGCCAGCTAACTTTTTAATTTTTTTAGTAACATTAAATCTCAATTAATGTAAAATGTAAATGACAGTTCATCTTCAACTGGTTTTATTGTAAGGATTGGTATTTTAATGATTGGATGACTATAACTTACTGTGATGCTCTTTTCATTGTGATATAAGTAACTTTTCAGTGTGATATATGTAGCTTTGACTGTGATATATTTGATCTCATTGTGATTTTTATGTGTTCCAAATAAGTTAAAAATAATTATAATTAGTTAAATCACATGACTTTCTGTGTCATGCCTCCAATAACAGGGACCACAATGGAAATAAGAGGAATCTATTCCCCTTTTTTGTGTTATCCCTGGTATTGGTGTGCATTTCATGGTTCATAAATATGCATGTCATGTTATAGCATGTCAACTGTTGTTATTTGTACATGCATCATCATGTTATTGCCATGTATATGTGCATTTTTACCGAAATAAACTTATCTTATCTTATCTTAATTAAAATAGGATAACATATCGGTAACTTTGTATGCGTATATGAATGTAACCGTGATATAGATTAATTTGCAGATTAATTTGTAGTGGTGATCCAGAATTAACCGGACTGTTTCTTTAACTATAACATTGTACATATCTTGTAGTAGCAACATAAAAATACACCCATTTTTAAAATTGATATTTTAAATCTCTATTCGACCATCCCCGAAAATTGATTTCATTTCAACAAAAAAATTCAAGATACATACAAATACAGTGAACATTAATTGGAAGGGACATGGGAAGGGGTCAACGAACACGTAAACTGACGTTACGCACAGGTCTTAAATTTCATTTATTAAAATGTGAAAACTCCGATTCATACTGACTTCATTCATAGTAAGCTTTTCTGGTGCACTGTCCCATGGTCTCCTATATGGTGACCTGCCTGATTTGTCCGAAAACTCTAACAGACCTGCCATTTTGTATTCTTTTAAGAAACTGCCTTGAAGTTCCCTAAATTGCCGGAAGCACTCAAATACTTTTGACGAAAATGAACGACACAGGTTCTGTTTTTAGATGTCTATGTCAATCTTAGGTTTTAGTTATAAGGTAACAACGCACGTCTCTATTGTGATAACTCTATCTTTAGCCAACATTGATTAATTTTGCAAGCCTATATGTATGTAATATCAAATAATTGCTGTTAAGATGGGGCCAAAATGCATAAGTATAATAAATTTACACGCAGCTTGACCTATTAAGGATTATAATTTGATGTTTTTCGGTGGTTACGAGAAATTTATAACGGTTGATAATATCCTGATAAACCCACTGTTCACTCCGCAAAATTATCAAAAATGTTTACCTAACGTAACGAATTCTGGAAGCCTCTTGACGATGTCCTCGTTAAAGTGACGTAATGTGTGCTATGCTATTTGATGACATTTCACGTGATTTCCGACATAAAAACTCAACAAGAATAACGTTTTAAACATAAAATAAACAGAAAAAATGTAAATATCGATGTCATAACATCATTAAATCACCCGTTTTCACATTTGGTGCCTTCTCGATGAAATTATAACGTGATATAACACCAAAACCAACAATACACTTCTAGACAGTTTCGATATTGTATAACGCAAAACGCCGAAGCATCACAAGTTACCTACGCTGATATTGCTGTGCTAAAATCTTACAAATTGCTGATATTTTAAATATCTGTCCGACATAGTTTACGTTCTACTTTGCTGAAAGATATACAACTGGAGAGCATACGATGTAAACTTTCCAGATATATATGATATAATAGAATTTATTCAAATGCAAACATAAAAATAACTGTTAAACACGACCTCATATCGGGAATATTCACATTATGTACACAGATAAACCGTTAGTAATACTCGATAAAAACAGCGGGAGCAAATACAACGTGATAATTAAGTGGTTATGTGGTGGCATAAGTATGCCACCATAGAAACTGTCTAATCGTATATTGTCATCTACTTAAATCACCGTCTCCGGTCTGCTGTAAGTCGTTTACTGTAGAAAAGCTGAAAAAATTGGTACCTGTTTCTAAGAGGATTAAACTTTTCTTAATTTGTTTTACGAATTTAAGTTTATTTGCACAAGAATCAATCCTAAGGTTTGGAAAAGTTAGAAATGAGCAAGTCGTGTTAATTCTGTATCAAGTTATTTACTTTATAACTTAAGCTTAGCAGATAAAAGAATCACAACATGTTATTTTGAATATGACTTCGTATTACACTTACATTGTATTAAAGGGCAGTATCTGCGTTTAACTGCGTATTTAAGGTAAAGGGTATCTTATGTCATACTATAATTATTGATAAACGAACCCATGTCTGCGTACATAGTTTATCATAGTTTACATGTTTATAAATACTCATAACTGATATAGTTTAAACTTAATGCGCTACTAAAAAGCGCGACTAATACATGCCTGATAATTTTATGTTTTAGTAGAAAAGGAAATACGACATGGTATTTTGGATATTACTTTGTATTACATTGGTGACTGTCAGTGATGTAATACAGGATCAGCTATATCTAGTGCTGACAAAACACGTCTCGGTTGAAACAGTGAAATTACAATCAGAGAAGTTCGGCCTGAAATTCCAGAAGCAGGTAAATAAACGTGTTTTTCATCTAAATGCCAATGTGGAATATTATATGGTGATAGTCAGTGTACTAAATAATGAAATAAGTTATATACTCGTTAAGCTATTAAGCTATATTCTAACCCTGTATCAGGGTGGTGCAGTGGTCGAATGCTTAACGCTCTGGACTACCACTCCAGGGGTCCCTGGTTCAAATGGGAATTGGAATGGAACTGGGAATTTCAGAAGCGCCTTTCAGTGTTTCCCACACATCTAGAGATGAACTAGTTAGAAACCCAAATAAGAGGTAAGATCACGTGTACCGGTGTTATACACTTGGGGTGTAAAAGAACCAAGGGGTCTATTCGTTATTTTTGAAATAAAAGTTGTGGGTAATAGTTTTCTTAGTTAGATCATGTTCTATCCATCAATCGCAGTTTTGAAGTAAAATTCGAGAAAAAAGTTAATTTTAAAAGAGCGATAAAAAACAAAACTATTTTTGTTGCTTAATCAATAATCAATGCGGTTATTACTACGAAACTTCTCAAGGGGAATAGCAAACTCAATGATTCCACATTTTCCAGAATATTTTGTCAACAAAACATAAAGTAAAAAGAATATATGTTTGTTTCAGTGAAATATCACTGCCATTTTACTTGTGAACACCAAAACAAATGGCATTTTCACTTGTGGCTATGACACTCGTGAAATGTCACTTTTTGGTGTTCATTTTTTAAATAAATTCGATATTTTACTGAAACAAACTAATAAGAGTGTTAAATATGATATCATGAAAATGAATGTCATTGTGTGTTCTTCGTTAACACGATCAAATATTTTTTCAGATTGTACCAAACATATACCTTTTTAAAACTGAAGACGGAACGGATAATAATGATAAAATTGACGAATTCAATAAAGCCGTATCAGGAAAGGTATATACCTGTTTATACACCATTGTAAATTATTTATAAAGAACTGAATCAAGAGTTCAATAACATTTAACTTGGTGCTCTCGACAATAATTTCAATTTATAAATAAAACTGTACCAAGTTAAATTGTTATATGCCATGTGAGATAAATTTCAGTCTACAGTTTTTGATATCTTTGAACTGTGAATAATATCGTTTATGATCTTAGATAAACTGCTTAATCTTTTGAAGGATTATTAAAAAATAGAGACACTATTCGTGTTATAAGCGGCTTTCTCTAACTTATTCATTTAATTTTCCTATAGGTATTGAAAGTAAGTTTACAAAAAAGTGAATGTTTTAATTAAGAAGGTTCCATCTGAATAACTCAAAGTTAACTTATTTTTGTATCTCAAAACATTTTAGGAGTATAAAGTTTTCAATACGTCTTAATTTAGAAAATCAGTGTGAAGTCTTTAGGTTAGTATTAAACATAGTATAACACTCAGCAGATTGTGTTGAGCAATTTAGATTTCACGACTTTCAGATAAATATCATTAATTTTTGACGTTGTAACCTAATTTATGGCTCAGTATAAAAGAATATTAGCAGTTCTATATTTCATTCGCATCATATGAACTTTAACCAATAACTTTCTTGTATTATTTATCGTGACAGTCCAAGAATATTCCATCTTGGACTAGGCGAAATAAATAAAGCCTCGTTTACATTCAGAAATCAAATATCTGTATCAAATCATGCGAGTCATATTTGGATTCCACGCGCGTCCGTATACACCTCTTCTATCATCACTATAGATATGACAAGTCAAATGTTTGAACGCCGCCAAATGGAGTGGGGGTTGCGATAAGTAGTAATGTTGGATTTAATGTATGGTGATCAACCAAACCTAATCTTTTGCACTGTTGTTTTGTATATTGCTGACCATTTGTTAATGTTTAATGCTAAAAAAGGATGATTCTACGTCAAGTCTATAGGCATTGTTTCCTCTGTATGAATTATCAAATCATTGAAATAATAATATTTTTTGTTATTTTCCTAAGTTTAGAATTCTAACATATAAATGTGCTTCAATTTATATTATTCTTGTACGAAACAAAAAAAAATTCCAAGATATAAATTAATTTGTTGCCACTATATAAATACAGTTATTCCACTCCGGCGAGGTTTCGATCTCTGATCTCCCGCGTGCCAAGCGTGGATACATATATCACTGCGCTATCGAGGCATTGAGTTTCAGAGCGTATAACTTCGTTATTCACCAATACAGACGTTTGTTTCGGAATGGCGGTACAAATTTATGTAAACAAACGAATTTAACTTCCCAGACACTTTAAATAAGAAGTGGACACATCATAAACTTGGTAGTTTCGTAAAGTATATTCAAATATCTGTTAGTAGTCATTCGTTTAAAATCGGCTATTTCCGTAAAATTTAGACTGGTTCGCGATCTCAAATCAAAAGACCGCTTGTTACAAAAGAACACACTGTGAAATCAATCTCAGTCTAAAAGTAGTTACGTCACCCCATGGAAATTTTACTTACTGCATTCCAATATACACGCCACCTCCAGGTGGCGTGTAATAAATAAATACAAATACGTACGTATAGATAATGCCTCATTATTTACTCTGAAATGGCGTCACATACCATAATTCGTTTATAATGGCCTGTGACTAATTTAGCAGGAAATGCTAGCAACGAGAATATCTGCTGATTCTAAAACAATCGAGAAAACGTTGTAGTTACTTGTGATTTCTACTGAATATAAGTCTGCTTTTAATCCTAATTGTTGAATGAATTTGCCTTTACTCTTGTTATTTGAGATGATAATTGATACAAAATATAGAATCGTGACTTATTGCATGTCATGCCATGTTTTTCAATTTGAACACATTTATAATTGTAGGGTTTAGATATGGAGTTAAGAGGAAATTCCAAGCCTTGTTTCGTTCCTTGGATTAACGATTCACCTGCTCCTCCTGAATTACTAGAATGGACATTAACAAGGAAATCGTGCCGACACGTGAGAATCAAGTATTTTGCTTATATTTTACTTAAACTCATAATAATTTACTGTCATAAATGTGTGTATCTCAACAGGCATTCAAACTAAATCACTTATCTAATCGTGTCAGGCTATTGATAGTTTTATATAAATACTATTACTATTTTAATAATTTGCCTCTGTCTAATATATTTTATGTGCTATATGTTATATGCTAAAATAAAGTGTGTGTTTCCGGTTTAAAATGTGCCTACTAACGACTTCGTTAACTGATAAGTCATTGAACAAATATCAAATTGAATATGAATATCGAATGAATAAAGTACAAGGTCAATTACTGCAGAACCGAAATAGTAAATACATTTTCAAAAACAAATTTGGAATGGAAAAAATATATATAGAAACATATTAACATCAACTATAGAGAGTGAATTCAAAATGTTCAATACAAAATCTTACATAAAATAATTGAGACTAACACACTTGTACTAAATCAAGGGCTCATTGAATCTACATCTATTTTGGAAATGTCCGTGTATACCAACGTTTTGGGGATCAGTTGTTAATGATTTTGAGCAAAGCAGTATATAGCTAAATCTTACATATGAAACAGTATCTTCGTAACTAAACCAGAAATGCAGCAGGATTCGAAAAAACTCATCTGAGCAGCACAGTACTTTATTTACAAAAACAAAACTAGAAAAATGCGTTCCAAAATACGAACATTTCTTAAATTGTTTGAGAAATAAAGTAGATATTGAGAACGGAATAGCATTAGAAAATGATAAATTAAGTGCACATATTAAAAAAATGGAACGGAATCCCTCTACTCAATACTACATAACAACAAAATGGATAAAAAAGGGAATGCCAGACCCAAAACGCAGCCCCAAAACGAACCCCACAGCACCCGGAAGTGCACACAACACACACCCCCCCCCACCACAATCTTACACACACATATACACTACCAACACACACCTACAAGCCACACGGGACAAAGTCTAATCTTAATTTTCAAACATATCAAATTGTACATTGTATCTGCTGATATCAACAAGTGTAAGGAGTAAATCGTGGGGTTAGCGCATGAATGTTGTATCTCATATACAGTTAAGAAGGAGATACAACATTCATGCGCTAACCCCACAAAATATGAGATTGTGAAAGGGGTGCGAACATAGTATAGCAAACTCCGGATAAATCGAAAATCCGGATATAAGGAACACATTTTCTCGGCCCGATTTGTTTTCTTTATTCATTTTATATGAAAATGTTATGCCGATAATGCAAACTCTGGATGTAAGGAACAAATTTTACAGGTTTTACGAGTGTTGTGAGTCTGTCTGGGAGACAAATATATTTTCTTCTTTGTGAACATTTTACAAACAAAAAGGACAACTGTATTATTAATTACATATCGTGGAAACTTATTATCTTTTTATACATTTGTCATGAATATTCTCAGACATATGTTGTCAAATTGTTGTATTTTTGCACATAGAAATAGATAAATAATAAATAAGCTAACATTATATAAAAAAGTCATTGAATATTCATTTGTTTTTGAATAGTGTGTGTTAAATTTTGCAAGGTAATAACAGCAATCAAGTGGACAGTTGTGTAATATACTTTCTCAATTGGTATACTATCTTTTTCTAATCAATAATTTTAAGAATATCCCGATTTATTTTATTGAATGTTTCTTCATAGGTGGAGAAAACTTGGCAATATTATGGAATGGGTATACAGGAAGCCTGGTCGATGGGACTGACAGGGGAAGGCATTGTAGTTGCTGTTGTTGACAGTGGAGTGGAACTTGATCATGAAGACTTGAAAACAAATATTGTAATACAATTGTTACACAATGCTATATAGTATTTTAAGTTTATTTGTGACCATACGGATATTGTAAACATGAAGCTCGTGCTACTGCTAACATGGCACAGTTCTTTAACACTGTCTGTCATTGTTAATTACATTTTTATGTATAGCCTCCTGTCGCTAGCATGACACAATGTAAATTATTGAAGCAAAATGTGTAATAAATATTTGTTAAAAATCGTCTACTACGAGTGTACAGTTTACCAGTAATATTGCCCTTTCAAAGATATTTTGTGTCATAGATACCGGTGGATATTTAAACTATGAAAAATTCAGACAGGACAAAAAGCTCAACGTATAAGCTTATATTTTATCTCCGAGAAAAAATAATGAAAAGGAAATACTTCAGTTAAATATAACACCTCTACTTAACAGAACAGAAAGAAATCCAAAAGCTTTGCAGATGTCGACACCAAACACGGCGAGGCACGACGTTTACATGCCTATCAGGAGACAGACATTTATACAAGGTGTGTTATCAATGACTAATAAAAGTGTTTAACAATAACAAGTCTAATGTAACCAATTATTGACAGGTGTCAATTATCAACAAAATATTACATTTAAAATGTGTGACGCCTTATACATGATGATGAAAGATTTAAGTGTCTGAGTAGACAGGTAAGTGGTTAGCCCGTCCAAAATGACTCGGTTCCAAACTTGTAGCCTCGTTTTTAAATTCAGCAGCGCAGACAAACGCTGGTGAGAAACTATCTGGAGGCTTTGAACTCCTTAGCAAAACAGAAAATATGTTAGGAAATCATTCACTTATATACAATAATTTTGTCCATACGACTGATGATTATCCTAATGCATGAAATCCAATAATTTTCTTTCTTCTCCCAAATTTAAATCGAAAGTAATTTTAAAAATGTAAACAACTATGCTTGATTCTGATTGGTCATGCTTTGCACTTGTATCAATAATGTTGTTCTTAGAATTAATCCGAGTTAACTTGTCCCTGAACTGTGTAGGTCCTGCAGCTGTTATGTTTGATCTGATAACATTGGTAAGTCTTCTTTTTGTTATTTTTTCCATCACTAATGCCACAAGTAAAACGTAAACAGTACGATAAATCTGTGCTCCAAGCAGTTTTAAAGGATGTGCAAAAAGGCAGATTTGTGTCTAATGTGTCTGAAATACATGGTATACCTATGACAAAACTACATGATTACTCCAGGGGTACCTTACAGGGTAATTTTAGAAACCCAGGCATTCATTCCGCACTTACTTGTGCAGAACAAGAGGCCCTTATACGTTTTATCAAATATATGGCAAATAGGGGTCAGCCACTTACAACTAGTGTATTCCAGCGCTTTGTAACAGCAGTTATTACAAGAGGTGGTAGAAATACACGCATAAAGTTATTAAAAAGTCTAAGTAGGAAGTGGTGCAGAAAAATTCTTCAAACGTCACCCAGAATTGAAATGTAGAAAACCAGATAAAGCTGATTACGGTAGACTTAATGTGACTCTATCTCAAGTAAGTTCAGGAGTACATTCAGCTTTTATCAAGTACTAGAACTTTGCTTAATCTAGAGTTTTGTCAAGAATGTATATTTAACTGTGATGAAACGACGGGTTTTTATGGACATGAGGTTGCTAGAGAAAAGGTGTTTATTGTAGGTAAATAACATCCATACCAGAACACTACGACCAGTAATGTTGGGCATATAACCTTACAGCTAGCTGTTTCTGGAGCTGGAAAGATGTCCCCACCAATGTTGATATTTACAAAGTGCTTGCCACGTGATGTTGGAGTACCAGTATCATTATTTCTTCTACCAAAGGATACATGGATTCTGAACTGCTCTGAACCATAGATTCCGCATACAGTTTATCAGGAATAACTCCTTGCAATCTAGGTGTTATTTCAAGTCTCAAACAGAACTTGAAAGAGGACAATGGTGTCAGTTTAGATGAAAATACAATCCATTAGTTGACATGGGCATAATCTCTGCTTCATTACAGGATGTACTGTTGCCACCACTTCCAAAGAAACCAGTAAAAAGGGGAATTCTCGGAGCTCGGTTTTTAACTGCTTCCCCAGATGAACCACAGCCATCAGCATTAACAGGTCACTCGAATCACGTAGTATGTCAAGTTCCAATTGTGCTGAACACTTCAAGAAACTTTATTTTAAAGTGTTCAGCACAATCGGCACGTGACTATGATTGAGAACTGTGTAGTTCTAGAATACTTTTATGTTGTCATATGATAGGCTACATTTTACATTTACAGCTAAACAGCTTTCATTATTTTCAAACATTTTTCATAGATCTTTTGTTTTGAGATTATTTTGATCACGTGATTCCCCACCGTGATGTCTGTTCAACGTTGCGTTCGTTAACTACAACGAACATTTAGTTGAACCATTGATAGGTCTGTTAATCATAATTCATAGGAATTATCAAACATTTATTTCTATTTCCAGTCATGGCACAAAGGCTGCTGGCCTAATCGCGGCAAAATTTGGCAATGGAATTTGTTCAGCAGGAGTCGCATACGATGCAACTTTGATTTGTAAGGATTTGTAAAATTACTGTATAAACTTTTCTATTCAATTTCATTTGTTTATGTGATACTGCTTAGTAAAGAGTTTGATATATAATTTAAAGTGATATTGCCTTTAAAGCGATCATCATAACTTGAGAGTGACATTTACCACTGTTTATACTCACTGTTTATTCTCATAGAAAAAATAAACAGTGCCAAAATTATGACCAAAATGTAGTTTTAATCCCATTGAATATTGAGACAATTTCAAAATCGTTTTTGACTATCCTTAAGAAATTGAAACATCCCCGTTCTGATATGTATATTTTTATCGGTGTGTAAGACAATTGAATATGCATAATTTATTTCACACAATTTCTAAACACATCTGTTCCGTTTTCAGCTGCATGCTTTTCCGTTGCTCAATATAATTGTTCTTTTGAAGGGTAATATAACTTTAAGTAAACTTTTGAGTTCAGAACTACTTGAAAAGACGTAGTGGTTTGTTTATGTTGAACACATTAGGAAATGATTACTACAGACTTGCATGTGTTACATACTTTCAGCTTTGAAGGTTTTTAGTGTCGATGAAAGGCTTTTTCTGCGTAACGGTATAGCATTTCCAGACAATCACATTTCACAGGCCCTTGAGTATGGAAGATCCGAAATAGACATCTACTCGTGTAGCTTTGGACTTGATAACAAATTTTCTCACCTAAATAATCATATCCGGACGGTGTTACGGGAAGGTGCTACACAGGCAAGTAATTTCTTCATTTTCATCTAAAATGCATGTTACAAATTACGACGTTAAAACTTTGTGGTGTATGTAGATTACAATTAGTAATTGATTTTATTTTAATTAAAACATAATACATTAGATAACTATAGATATTTTGGAGGATGTCAACATGGGTAATATGTACAGTTTTACTGATATGATATTATTTTGTTTACTTCTGGTGAAACATTATATGAGATGTCAAAATAATTTAGGTCGACTGACACGTTTCTTCCATTATTTTCTGAACGCTCGTCGTTTATGTGTCTAAGTTTCTGTTTTATAATATTTATATAATAAAAGTTGTCTGAAAACTTATAAACAATGTAATTTAACAATAGGGTCGCAACGGAAAAGGTAGTATATATGTATTTGCTGCTGGCAACCTTGGTAACGTTTATGATTGCAACACTGTTCCATACGCGAATAGTATATATACAATTACCATAGCGAGCGTGGGAAGAGGTGGCCAGAAACCAGATTATGCCATACCTTGTTCGAGCGTATTGGCATCAACATACGGCAAGTTCACCAGTTATGATGGAAATAGAAAGTTGGTATGAATATCTCTAATATATATTACAATACCTGTGACCGCTCTACACTGGCACTGTAAAGCTAGAACATTTTGCGTATATTGTATATTTACGTTTTATAACATTGGGCATTTTCGGGGCTATACAATTTTGCGGGATCTGACCGATCGAATACCGCGAAAAATGAATAGCTGCGGCTAAATATATGCTACGTTAACAGCATACTTAGCCGTTTTCTTGAGTAAGACATTTGATCATAAAGAAGATAAAATACTGCCAATACATTATATTATTAAGACTTATGTCACCTTTTCAGGTAAGGTTATCTTGCAGTTTTGGTGTCATGTTTATAAGCTAAAAGCCTCTTTGACAGATAAGGCAGTTTAAAATAAGTATGAAGTCTGGTTCCTTAGTTATCGCTTTCCTAATATCATATAAGATTTGTTTTTGTTACAAACATATTCAATTGCAAGGACTTATATAGTCAGTAGATTTAAGAACTTAGATGTAAAGAAATACCTGTATAATGATCATAACTGAAGATTAATAACATAGTTTTGATGAAATACCTGATAAGTATTTAGAGTGCATTCCATTTAAGATGACAGCGACTCTTGATGGAAAATGTGACAGTTTCTTTGGTACACCAGCGTCCACAGCAGTTGCATCAGGGATAGTTGCACTTCTTCTTCAAGCGAAGTATACATATTTAAAGAGTTCTTTTAAATTGATTCACTTCTCTTCATTTGTCATTTTCTGGCGTTGCTTGTTCCGAATTGCTTGTCAACTTACCAGCTTAAGTCTTTGCTTCAGTTGCTTGTTTTCTACGTAGCTGCTGTCTATTCAAGAAATTACACAATAGTGTAAAGGTATTAAAATATTTTGTATTATATTTTTCATGATCGTTTCAACATTTAGCAAAAATGTTTTAGGTGAACCGTTATCACGAAGTATAAAATACTTTAACAGTGCTGTGGATATCGCCCTCCATCTCCCCCAAGAGTTACAGATAGAACAGATAAAATAATAAATCCGACACAATAATGGATTAATGCCTTTACTGTGATCATGAGAGCAACTAATGAATGATAAAAGTTTCGTCTGTCAGGAACATCTCCTTGCTCTGTAAAAGAATATACACAACAACAATACTTTGTGTTTAAATTAAATTGTTTTAAATAATGTATAGAGTCCAACAATCGTTGATTAGGCGTTGCCCTGTGCAATTCGCTGATTTTCAATTCAGTATCCCAATAATTAAATTTGCAATTAGTCCTGACTGAATGTTTGGAGATCTTACAATACGAAACAGTAACGTGAAATAAAGGATACAGCAGCGTAGTCATGTCTGTACATGCCTTGTAAACTACTCCATTAATTCAGCCAAATAACAATTGCAGAACATACCAAATGTATGCACGTACAAGACGGGTGCGATTTTGTGCTTCTAAATTCAGAGTGTCATGTGACAGAAATGGTTCTGAATCGAACGGCACCGTTTTCGGAATAAGCTAAGCCCTTCACTAGGGAGATTTCCAAAAAAAGGCAAACAACTGTTTAATTTGTTGTTTTTTTAGATTAAAGTGACATTATGCGCATCTTACTGCACAAAGTGTAATTTTGGTGACAATTTTATAAATGCAATTTTTGGTTGCTGTGCATTTAAATGTGTTTAATTAATGATTATGTCGCATTAGTATTTGAAATTGGTGCTTTAGATATAAAACAAATCGGACTGGTAAATGATAGTTGATTGTGTCGTTGTTGATGTTGGTAGAGATTTCGGCAGTGGAAGGGAAGCAACTCCTGCATGCAGTTGTTCTTTTCTTAAATTGACTCTCCCAGTCAAATAAGAAAATCAATATCTAGAAAGTTATTTTTTCATACTGGTAGCGGGAAGAAATTGGTGTATTGTGTTAAAGCTATATATTCCTCTACGCTTTTGTACACACACCATTTTCAGCTGGATTGTTATTTCAAAAAAATGCGTATAATCTCACTTTAAAGCACAAATGATTGATATGTATCAATAAAATAATATGAAACCAATTGCATTTCAACATGCGGAGATCAAGCTGCTGGACGCCAAGTTTCTGATCATGTGACTACATCAATGTTGCTTAAACACCGGATTCCGAGATGTAAAAAAACTTCATCGAACGCTTTAGAAGTGCTTTTATGAATCAAATCGCAATTCAGAACTACCAAATCGCACCTATCATCTGGAATTGAAGGAATTGATCCGAGAACTAAAACAGCTTAATCGAACGCTTCAGACGGCCTTCTCGGATTCAATTCTTAATTCAGAAGTACCAAATAGCACCCGTCTCTAATGTTAAAAAAATAGATAGGTTAAAGACATCAAACTATTAGACAGGTTCATATGAAAGTTATAGGATTGAACCGGATTGCATCGGTTTAAACACTAATCATACTTTTTTTTCTGACTGAAGAGCTGAATTTAAGGCATTGTGGTGTTCACTGGTTCCCAGCTTGTACTTGCTGTGAATACATATCAGCAAAAGGTCAATGATAACTAAGCTAAAATGTATGTTGGTGAAACAGTAAATAATTAGTTTTTTTATGCTAACAGCTAGCATTCTATAACGCTTCGTTACGAACATGTGCGTGGATATAGGCACTGGAAAAGCGTCCTGACCTGTTTCAAATCGTAGATAACAGAGAGATTGGCAGAGGGGAATTAAAATCATATCCTGTCTCCTCTTGAAATTTCTTTTGTAATGTAATTATGATGTATGTGTGCACGAGGCTATGGTTCAAAGTGAGTGCAGTCCATATTATTGAGAGCTTTAACATGTCGGGTCCAAACATCTTTGGTGGTGAACCAAATTCAGACAGAAACATCGAATTAATAGACCCAATAATACTCCGTGCTTTAATGTTAATCTTTTACAGGTCATATAACACAGAATTTCGGATTCTACACATCGTCAGTTAGCTTATCTTCTCTATAAATGAGCTAATTATCAAATTTGCTTGATGATGAAAATGATGAAAGGCAAGTTTTCAAATAATACTTAACTGATTTTCCTTGCAGTAAAAACCTGACATGGAGGGATGTGCAGCACATCACAGTAATATCGTCATCTTTTGAAAGGCTTAAAGAGCACAAAATGACAACAAGAAATGGAAATGGTCTACAGTGTAAGACACCATGATTTTAATATATATACTTTCCATCTGTTTTACAAAAAATCGGAAAGGAAAGAACTGTATTCTTATTTCTTAAAGTTCGATATTATTTTCCTTACTATAAATATTAAGTTACAAATTTGTATCGGAAAGAAACCAATTACCTTTGGCTACCATGCCAATACAGGCATATTCGGTTGACTAGCTTCGAAAAGTGCAGAAAGAATGTCACACGATATATCATGAGTAACGTTTTACAGCGTTTTACTTAATGAAGATATATTTTAAACAGTCTGTGTTGTTAGTGAAAATATCAGTCAGCTAGAAACATCAATGTTTTATTCTGTAAGATATACCATAAAACAGAACAACTAACGGAAATGTTTTCACGCTAGTGACGTCATGAATATGACTAAAGCAACGGCAGTTTCGTGCAATTTAAACTCGTCATTATGAATACTCTTAAGACTATTAACAAATAGTAAATTATTAGTGACATATTAGCCCAGAAGTAGACAGGTATATAATAAACAACTCATAAAAGTATATCTAGATGACGACTTGATACATTTGTATTATACGGCTATGGCGTGTCTGCAGTGGTTATTGGCACTCGGGCTAAAGCTCTCGTGCTAATGCTGGCTAATCGTGCCAATAATCACCTTAGGCATGTCACAGCCCATCAACATTAAAGGATATTTGTAACAACGTAATTACAATGTATATTATAAATGTACATGTAAAGCTTTTTTTAGCATGCGTACATTTCTTTTAATTGCAATTGTATCTTGTGTTTCATTTCGTACGTTCTCTTACTTAATGACATTCAGTACTTAAAGGGCACTCCCTACTAGAAGATTATATTCTCCTAACATAAATAACGTGTTCAATGAATGTAAAATGATAAATAAATACTATTTTAAAGCACAACTTGATATCGAAAAATGTTTCATTTTACCACAATTAAGAATATTTGATTGTTTACGGTATGCAACGCTCATTATATCGATAATGACTGGTATACAGCTTAAAGTTTGAGGTTAAGTAATAATACTTGCAAATATTCTATTAATTATGATTTTAAGTAATTTAATTTGACATCAGTTGTAGGGAGTATGTATTGAAAGTAATGCTGTCGTAAATGATGTATTACAGTTTCTTTATCGTATGGCTCTCACGAATGACTAAGCTTAATAGTAAATATCCATTACTTTCGTTCGGATTCAATTATCTAATATATCTGTCAATATTTTAGGACTATTTGAAATATGTTTATAGATAGCTTAGTTTTTCATGTTTTGTCTTTCGAATTTCGTTATTCTGTCTCTAAAATAGTTGAATTTTGAAGACAATGAATGATTTGAAATTGGTTTCCTCTCTCAATACTTCATACCATTTTGTAGTGAATTATTATTCATGACTTTCAACACTTTCATTATCATACCTAAAAATAGCTTTTTAATTAATCTTGTATTATTTTGTATTGTGTTCCCTATTGGCATTGGCATACTATTTTTGTGAAACAAAGCTTAAGAAAGTGAGAACATGTGTTTTGTCCACTATGTGTTTTGTCCACTATCATTTATTGATAGTTTTCTTTATCTTATACATCGTAGGTTGCGTCACATACTTCATCACCCATCTTAGAATAAATTATGAAAATTATGAAATTTTAAATGTATTAATTTCAGATAATCCCTACTTTGGTTATGGTATTATGAACGCTACAGGAGCGATTCTTTTAGCCCGTAACTGGACAACCGTACCTGCTCAAATGAATTACACGGTAGTGTCTGAAAAGTAAGTATCTACGCATTTTCATGCATGCAAAATGTATTAGTCCGGCGAGAAAATCAAAAACAAGCAATACCCTTTCGAAATATTTAAAACATCCTCATTACTTGCTTTGTTGATGAGAAGACTTGATAGTGTTAAAACCAACACTACATACATTCAAATCAAACAAAACATTTAAACTTATTATGTAAATGAAAGTGTTCAGCAAGTAGGAGAGTTTTAATTTCTGTTTCTTCTTCCTACATTATTTGATTCGTTAAAATGTAAACTGTAAAACTTAACTACTTAATTTAATAACAATTAGATATCACGGTATCATCTACTTCGAAATAAATGATTGAAATATATAAGCCAGTTAGAGATTTGTGTGAACCCCCACAAACCTTGGATATCTTTCAGAAAAATGTAATATTTTAGTAAAGGTTTGTACCTTATACGAAACCACATTCAATTATATTTGAATTTAAACCAGTTCTTGGATCAAAACAAGTAGGTAGACTTATGCATATTGGACTTGTAAAACACTGCTTAGGCAGTCACTGCTAACGTTGACCTGTGCTTTATCTAACTGGAAGGTTCCATCATTTGTTTGTATCTGACGTATATAAATACACATGTATGATATAGATTATTTCGTATCCTATACATGTATATCACTTTGTTTATTGTATTACAAGGCCCTTTCTGATTGTTTTAAAAAATAGTTTCTCGTTAATTTGATTTTTTTTTATTTTCGTACACTTGAAACAATCATAACTATAGAAACCAAAAAAATAATCACTGAACATGTCTAATGAAGCATAGTTTCAAAATTTAACACGATTAACAAGTCAAATAAAAGTACAAGTACAAATAAAACTGTTGTTGGAACATCTACACTAATATCTTACGTGTTTATTTTATAAATGTCGAGTTCTTGTAGCAATACGTTTCAACATCTAACTAGACAAGTGGTCAAAGTCATGTTAACATGTAGAAAACAAAGTGAGATCCTGAAAATCTGTATGAAAGTGATGACGTAGAAGCCAAAGGTATATCAATACATTGATATCTTGGTCTCAAATAAAATTTATAATGGGCACTAATGTGCTACAGTATGTACATTTAAACTGGATAATGTACATGTATATAAACAAACTTTGCTGTTCTGGTCACTACTACTCAATAGCTAACCATGTATATTGAGCTTTAAATACATATTCAAAGTAGACTAGTTGGTGAAAGAATTATTTTCCTTTGAGAGCTGGTCAGATTGCAGGACTTAGAGGGTTCATAACAAGGTAAAACTGCCTATACTGATGATTTATTCCTATAAATTGAAAATATGCTGACAAGAAAACACAAAAATATTCGTCTTTATGACCGGCAACTGCCTAAGTTTCGGATGATATTCAAATGTTAATATACGATTATCTAAGTGGGTCCATAAGGTGGCTGATGTAAAGTCAGTTATCAGGACCAATAGATGTAAAAGAAGAACAATTGTTCAAGTACAAACATAGCATAAGATTACCACCAAACTTCATTCTATTGTTTTAGATGGTCAGTTAAAACAGTGTTCACTACTACAGTAAACATTCAACGTTCACAGTGTCCTCGGTACATAGAACACGTAAGGGTGTTAATTGCATACAGTATAGCAGCAAGAATGGAGAAAAATCTTCAGATCACCCTGCGTTCCCCTGCTGGAACACGATCTGTGCTTCTAAATACATACGTAAACCGAACACCTGTCACTAAATATGTTATTGATAGAAAATGGAATTTCACATCGGTGCAGTTCTGGGGAGAGAATCCTACTGGAAACTGGACTCTGCGTATAAGAGGAGTCAATGGTTTAGAACACAACCTGTCGTTAGGACGTAAGTATCATTTGTCGAATTAGTTTTGCAAGTTGATCGTCAATTTCTCCCTGAAATGCCTTACTTGGGTATCTTAGATATCTGATAAAATTTATGTAACTACGATACTTACTTCAGTTCGTTCAGTGATATTACATGGTATCGCACATGCAAAGGATAATTTGGAATGTATGTCGTCTTTAACCGCCGAGAATTCAACTTATCTATATTTGCAAAATAGTCATTTAATGGCTTAAAATGTCAGTTGGAATGATAATGTGATATTGAGATATACTAAGAGAAGAGTAATTATAGGATGATAAATTCAGCGATTAAAATGATGTGTTGCTATTCATGTAGTCTAAGTGTTATAAATTTAATTGAATTATAATTTCAAGGGGTTTTTTTGTTTTCACATTTCGGAAGTTTTTTTTTTTTTTTGTTTCTTTCACATTTTTCGGAACTGCAAAAAGCCAATATACAAAACATATATGATCTTATTAAAGAGATAAATCATAAAAACGGACTTGACTGCACAAACAACAGAGGAACAAATGACATTGGAGATATTGACGATAGAAAAGACAATAACAATATCTTTATCGAAGATATTAATCATGTTTACATCGTGACTGTGCTCGTTATTTCTGTTATTGTGATGATATCGTATTGTGTCTTTTTATTTTTTTGTTGGGCATATCCAATGACTCTCATATTTTAAATGGTGTGTATGTTCGCATGTTTTTCATCTTGTGTATCAAAGAGACACCTACTCACTAGTCATGCACACAAAGTAAATGGGAAATTTGGTTTCTACTCTGTAGTGTATATACGAGGGATGTTCAAAAATTGCATAGAGTTTTTTTATGCACAGCCGCATGCTTAAAAGAATATAAATAAAAAATTTCGTTGTTCGCAGCTTTTCTTCTATAATCAAAGAAAATATGACGAATGTGGTACTTTTCTGCCGAGAGTTACGCTACTTTAAAGACCGTGATCAACGCAGACTCGGGACAGGTCGGTCACCTCGTGGGGACATCAGTGACGTCGTGAGTATAACGGTGTGTTCTAACATGCATTACTTTACGCTGATCAGACACACACGCATAATTCTCACTACTGTATTGCCTGTTATAGTAGCAATCGGTGTCCTCCGTTCGTGCAGAACTTTAAATATCCTACCCTTTAGCTGTTTCTGTTTTGCCGGAAGAATGGCAAAATCCATTGATTCTTTAAATCATGAAAGTAATTAAATAAATTTTAAAAAATGTCTTAATTGACAAACAGAGTAAAAATATACACAAAGAAAAAAGTTAAGCACCCCCTGGAGTTTTTAGATTGACTTATCTAACGAAGCTTTATCATGAAAACACCGTCAAATTGAGCTAGGGAAGAAGAATGTAATCCATAGCAGCAACCCTCTGGCAAACAGAAAACGGCAAAACTGTAATATTATGTTGGGCTTTTCGGATCATATTGTTGAACAATCCACGGGTGCCGTTTTATTCGAAATCAAAAACATATTGAAGTATGGAACTGCAGAGGTCATAGGAAGATTTAAGGCGGAGAATAAGAGTAAAAATGCAATTTTTTTTTTTTTTTTTTTTTTTTTTTTTTTTTTTTTTTTTTTTTTTTTTTTTTTTTTTTTTTTTTTTTTTTTTTTTTTTTTTTTTTTTTTTTTTTTTTTTTTTTTTTTTGACAGGTGATTTCATGATACAATTTTTTAAAGTTACTATATAACTTTCAGAGGGTGCTTAACTTTTTTCTAGGTGTATAGTTTATAGTTGCAGTAACTCTTGGTGGTCACGAGTAAAATTACATATGATTGATATCAACAATTTTCTGTTGATCTTATATTTAAAACTCCACTATTGTTGAGTTTGTTAACAAAATATCAAATAATCGCGGGAAAAACCTTCAGAATTGATTGCACATATGACGTCATTTTAACGACGTCATCACCGTATGGTTTGAGACACTAATTACGCTCGGTATATTTTTTGACGTAAATCCGGGAAGAACATTTGAATCATATAATTCACCGAGTGAGCACCAAGTGATATTTCACGAGTGGCGCAGCCACGAGTGAAAATAACAGCTTTTGGTGTTCACGAGTGAAATTAACGTGATGTTACACCGATACCAACAATTTTCTTTTATTTTATGGTTAAAACTCTACTTTTATTGAGTTTGTTTCTACAAAAATCGAAAATCGCGGGAAACGTCACCAGAAACATAGCGCAAATGAGTCATTTAAACGACGTCATCGTCGCATGGTTTCCAGCATAATTACGCTCGGTATACTTTGACGTAAATCCGGGTAAAAGAGGAAAACAGTGAAAAATAAAAAGGTAACCACTGTTTCAAAACTGTGGATTATCACTTTTATTTCACTGAGAAAACTCTATAATTCACTGAAAAACAAAATAAATTTTGATAATTTCATACAACAGATTCAATTTGGTAGAATTTTAGACATTTCAAAAAACTACAGTTAAGTATGGTGACATTTGTCCTTTTGAGCTTGACGCCAAAAAAGGACCTGCCCCTGATAGGCATTACGATCATGATGTTATTCAAACTACATGGATTGTGATTAAAAGTGTCATCTAAGTTTTATAAATATTATATGAGGTTGTAGCCTACAGAATGCGAATTACGATGGAGGCATTTATTTTACAATAAATTCCTCAGGACATGTTTAAAGGGGAAAAGTTTGCGTCATTTCTGAACACCCCACGTAACAAACTTTGTTATTAATACTCACTCTGTCTAGTTTAAAATTGGAATTATTAGAATTTTATGTTAGCTTTACATAATCGTGATACAGGCAAAGGTGTATTTTCAACGAAACAGCATTTTCCTGAGACAGATATACGAGTAGTGCCTTCAATACGAACTGAGAAATTTTCATGTTAGTATGCAAGAAAAATCTTCTATCATGAGACATGTTGGTGCAGATGGAAATACACATCATCTCGTGCCACTGTTATGCGAACCCTCGCACAGTGCCATTATTTGCAATAGTGCATTTAATTGATCCATAAAAGATTCATGTTTCTTGCATACCAGATCGGGATTTATGCAGTTTTTACCAGTGCTGGAAAATCTCCAATTGTCTCATGACAGAAACTGTTTGCACGTGCTAGTATGATCGACGCACGAGTCGAGCAAACCCGGCATTCTAGATCACATCACTATATTGATAATTATTTCTTTATACACATAAATCAATATTTTTATTGATTTGTTTCCATTCTCCACTTTGTTTTTGTTTTCAACTAGTACATGTATTTGAATAATGTCTAACACAAACTTGTGACAGTTCACTGATAATGATATTTCCATTTCATGATTTAAATATTTCCAGGCAATATACAAATGTACATAAAATGTCAATAACAATCTACCATGTGTAATGTTATCCTGTTATGTGAAGGTTGTAATTGATGTTGATAGAAAGTTCGACCTAACATCTTTGCCATTTACATTGATATTAAATTTGGCATATTATACTATCATTTATTATAAATACTACTGCTACTTGGCCTTTCAAGAAGTGTGGACTTCAGTATTTATAACCTTTACACAGTTCTTTTGTGTTCTTGTCATTCTCTTATATTTGAATTTTGATTCTTATGAGTACATTATTGCTGTGAGTCTGTTTCTTATGATGTGTTGATTTTGATGTTTAATAAATATTCTTAACGCTCATGATAATAGTATTTAATATTAATTCTTAAACAGTATGCCTCGTTCAAATTTGGAGTTTTCATTATTGTGATCTGGTAGTATCATGTATGTCGCAAAGTCTGCAGGAAAACAATGACTCGCTTCCGATCTTATAATGAAAATCAAGACTTCGAGGTATAATAATACATGTACTTTAAAACCGTCACTTTTATATCTGCCAATTTTGATATAGATGAACGATCTAACTGTTATAATTGCTGCCCTCTTCAGATATTTGGAAAAATTCATATTAAGTCGCAATTTGCAATGTATTTTTCAGGTCGACTCATTTTTAAATCTGATATGTGACTTGATGTGAAAATAAACAGTTAGGGAATATAAAATGAAAGCGCAGAATTTGGCAAAACAGTTTCACAAATGTTTTCTATACGTATACATATACCGTTAAAGTATCAGAATTGGTGATTATATATTTTTATTCGAGTAAGATATACTTTCATTTTATTAAACATTTTTGTTAATGTTTCTAGTTGAGATCACAAGGTAGTCATTAACACCCAACTACATTGTATATTGTAATGTTCACAATATTGCACATATTTTAGTCACATAACTGTTTTCCAAATGACGGTCGCGCCATGTCTTTAGCACTTAATATAATAAATCAAAAATGGATTCACATGAGGTGTGTATTTAAATTAACAACTCGAGTTATTTTCGTAAGTAACTTGTTCCTACAAAATTAATTTTCTAAAAACACTTAGAGACACGCCGTGTGCCGCATGTAACAGTGGAGTATTTCCGGGGCTGTTTGTCCAATAGCATCACGATAATGTATTTCTAGCTACTGGACTGAGCCAGAAATCATGAAACTCGCGTACAATTTCTTACTAAGTAAGTTAAAGTTGAAAAATAAAAGGGCTACAACCTCGTAGGAAATGTAAACGGAAAAGCTAGATTTAGCGATTAAAAAAGGATGATAAAATTACATTTCTTGTTAAATATTGCAGCAAATAAATTAATATTCGGCATACTTACTTGAAATATATGTACCAACTGTAAAGACATTAATACCTCTAACAGAACAGTAATACAATATATTCATCATATGCGCACAAGTTACTGAGGTTCTCTTCGATAAATTAAACAGTCAGTATTCGAGCACATGACATACAATTTATTTGTAAACTACTTCCAGCCTTCTGTTGATCATGGTATGAAGTTTTGATATCTGCATGGGCTAGAGACATAATATAATTTATTCAATGAAATGGTCATCTTTTTACCAAGTAACTAAAATTAGCAATTGTTATCTTTATAAGAATAAATTATCAATAGAATGCTTGATTTTACTCCAAATTTTATTTTGATAAAGATCTATATAGAACAAAGTCGGAAACGTTCTGAATCAATTGGAGAACAAAAAAAGATTTCTACTCTCAGAATTGGTATGTAATAATTATTAAACTGTGTCAAAAGTTCGAATTAGAGTATAGGTTAGTGCTATCGATTTATCCCTGTTATCCCACGCCAGTTTTAACCACATTTCATTATCCATTTCTCATTAGTAGTGTATAAGTTTAGCAATTGAATTTTTGCAAGGATGAATTTAATAAAAGTCACTGTATGAATAAACATTCTAATTGCCAAACTCAGTGGAAGCTATCCATCCTCAACAAGGTTGTGACACCTCATTCCACTATTTGATGAATTTTCTTGAAAGGATTGTTTTAGATTCCATGTATAGCTTTTCAAATAAAGGATGGTCGTGCCACAGTAGAAATACTGGTATTCCAGCAATTCGTGTTAAATGCAGGCAAAATTAATGTGGAATATCACTGAAATATTAAACCTGTTAAGTTTTTATGGAGAGACAGCAGCTCTTACCTTATTCAACTTTTAGTTATACAAATGAGTTTCTATTTTAAAACAAACGGTGATCAAGCTTGATTTTATGTAAATGATAGTGATATCTGAAATAACAAGTGCCTACACATAATCTGCCGAGTAGCCTTTAAAGTCACATGATCATTTTGAATTTACTGTTTTAATAACACAAATATATTGATAGGATAACGATGGAACAATCTTCTATTCACTTTAAAACAATGTTGACATACGCCTTTCTTTCGTATTCAAATAGTTTCTTCAAGAAAAAGAGTTGCCAGAAAGCCTTTCTTATTGTTTGCAACATCATTAAAAATATATACTGCGCTATATATGTAATATGAACTTATCGATGTAAATAGCAAAGCTAGGAGTGTTTAGGGTACAAATACAGGTCATTTCTGTCAGTAAGGCATCTTTCTTGATAGATGAGAGCTACTTGTAAATTAGATCCTGGGACTTTAATTTCAAAGCTAACGATGCCGCTTAAGCTTATGTGTATAGCGTGTAGTTACAGACGTTCCTTTGGCGAATAGTACAGACTTATACATTTTCTAAATTGGTGTTTCACACTAGTCTGGCTACCAACAAGATAATCAGCAATATATTTCCTACTATTCAATATTACGGTTTATTTGGCAATATTTTGTACAGGAAAGCAAAGGTAACTGTGTGTGTAAGTCGCAGGTACTGTTTTGATAAAGACGTCTAGTCATTTTCGGACAGTTTCATGCCCAAACTCTTTTTCGTGTTTGGACAAGTGTCTTTTATTTAAATATTGCACCAAAAAAATTAATAATATTGTTTTCTTCTTTTACATGTTTTCTTAACACATACACTTGCAACGATAATGTGCAAATTTACAACATACCTCATTATTCCCGTTACGCATTTGACACCGCAGCGAATAATAAAGAAGTACTCCGAATATTAATCAGTAATAATAATTTATGTCTTAGCGGATCTTGATAAAACTTAATGGTCGGTGAAAATAGACATTTCTACGAACGACAATCTGTTTTGTAATGATAAGGTGATACAGCGTTTGAATATTTGTGATAAGGAAGGATTGGTTGTGTGACGTTTATACCGGTTGACGAAAAATGATGAACATTTTGGAAACTATCTGTCATTGTTTCAAAACGGTTTGCTTTCGGCCCTTCCTTCTACCTGTGTTTATTGCTGAAGATCAGATTTAGAAATCATGAACAATAAATTCGTATTTCAGGCGTCACTTTAAAAATGTCTGCTTTTATTGCCAAAGAATAAAGGGGTGTTGCTGTCACTCAGCACAAAATATTTCTGCGAATTTGGGCATGGACATTTACTGAAAATTATTGGTTCCTGCAATTTCTGGCCAGAATGATGGTTAGAAATGTAATTTCTATTTGACATTTTCTGGCTTAGAACTCTTTGATTGTCTTAATCACTTTAAAAGCTTTTAATCTGTGAAACCACTTGGTAGAATCGTATTGGTACAGCTTCAGGTCACTTATTAATGGCTGAACCAACACTTTCAATGTATGAATCCGATATGTCAATCAAACTGATAAAAATGACCAATGAGATCGCTCAGCTCTGAAGCTCAGAGCAAAGTATTCACCAAAGCTTTCGTTGCTATTTGTGTTTGTGAGGCATTATGCTTTATAGTAGAACGTACAATATTACTTGGTATTGAGCAAATTAAAAGAAATAAGGACTTTGAGGTGTCTGCGGGATATACTGCTCTTTAAATAATTTTATATTGGCATTTTATTTACGATATATTTGCGGAAACATTCTGACAGAACAGTACCTTATTCCTACTTCGATAGAGGACTCGAGTTAGCAAAATATCATTATTTATACTGTAACATTTAAGTGATTTATTGAAAATTCATCTCAGATATTTTGCGATATTTTCTGTTAGGAATTAACCATACTTACTACTTGGGTCGATTAGCAACCGGTTACAAAGGGGTGGCCTTTCTTATTAATGAAGTCGAATCAATGCATTGTTATTTAGATTTTCACACGCGTGAAAAACGCATTAAATTGCCTCTCTGCTCGTATATGTAATTTTCAGCTGATACAGCTTTTGAATGTTGTTATAGTGGAATGATTGTGTATTGTGAGGTTTAGTCCGGTTGGCGAAAAATGGTAAACATTTCGGAAACTATTAGTGGCTGTTTCAAAATGGCTAATATTTGGTCCTTGAGGTAAACTTTTACAGAAAGCTATACATGAAAATATTTTTAATATAAATACGTCATTATAATGTTGTTGAGTCAGACACTGGATCAGAGTGTTATAAATGATGTTTACATTCTTCTTGACATATACATGTAGTTACATGACTACAGTCAAATGACTATCTTAAATTTAGACCAGTATTAGGGTAAGAAATATAATAGGCATTTGGAATGTTCTGGCTTAGAACTATATAAAGTCTTTCAATCTGTAAATCCACTTCCTTAAGATCGTATCGTATATTAGGGCTTTATCGTTGGTACCGGTTTCCTATTATTTTAGGTTTCGGAGGAAAGTGCAAGATAAATAAAGCTTCCCAATTCCAGAGGCACTGTTGGTTCTTATACATGCCAGGTGTATAGCACCCATACATGTGACCTCGGTTTTAAAGTCTCATCCGAAAGACTGTTAGTAATTTTAGTTGGTCAGCCCTGGGAATCGAACCCGCTACCCCGAGATTACAAGTATCGTGCTGTACCGATTGAGCTATCCGAGCAGACTTCTTTAAGGGGGGGGGGGGGGGGGGGGGGGGTTATTTTTTTAAGGTATTGGTAAATGGCTGCTGAACCAACACGGGTAATTGTTATCTAGCTTATGGCTAATTTTATATGTTCTGTTAACTCATTGGACAGTGTCACACGTCAATCAAAGGCCTGACATTAGATACTCGCTATGAACTATATGCATCGAATTTATTAGTTCAACGCTCTTCACAAATGCCAATGACAGAAGGCATTTTATGAGGAAGGCTTGCAGTAACAATTATTTTCGAACACCAACTTGTATTTTATCATAAGAATAACTTACATTATCTTTTTAAGAGTTTGACTTCTAGACTTTCAGAAGACTGAACGTGCTGTCACGACTGATTTCATTCATAATTTGTTAATAGAAAGCAATAGATTACAATGTGGATTTGTCATTTATATATAATTCAACGCTTTGGAGTGTCGTTAAACTCGGTAGAAGTCTTGAACGTGTTGATAAAATAGTCATAATGTCGGGATCCGAATATTCTCATTTCCGATCAGAAGCGGAACTACGGGCCGGCGTTTTAATCTGGCAAGTCGTCTCCCCTGTGCTTTTATTCTTTGGGACGTTTGGAAATGGTGTGTCTATCATCATATTATCAAACAGAAGGCACAACCAATGGACGTCGTCAGTTTATCTACTTGGGCTAGTAATTGCAGATACGTGTATGCTGTATGTAGGTTTGCTGCGACAATGGATAGTGTACATGTTTGATAGCGATATCAGATCGGTCCATCCGGCAATTTGTAAGGTACACTGGTGGTTAATGTACGTATTTGCTGATACAACTGCGTGGACACTGACAGCTATCACAATGGAACGTCTCATATCCGTTCTATGTACATATTTGTCGGGGTCGTCATCACGAAACTACAACAAAATACATCGACAGGTTGAAGGGTGGCATACGACGGAACGACGGAGTATATTTATTGTTGTTTAGCATCTTTTTGGCGTGCTCTTGTATCTGTTTGTCATGCTTATGTACATCGCATCTATTTGAAGGAGGCACCAGAAACGCCATCACATCAAATTTACATATCTTGACGGGGTCACAAGAACAGCAGCACGCCAAAACTGTACGTCGTAATGTCGCGCCAGAACACTACATGGCACAAATGAGCTGAAGGGGGAGGACGAGTGCTTTTTAAACAATTAAGTTTTCTTTTTTAAGTGCCTAAAATAATGAAAATAAAACTAAAACGAATCAGACATCACTACCTTTTGCTGAAGAAGTTTGTAGTAAAAAAGGCATGTACTACGTTATGTGCTGAGTAGTGTATTAAAGTATTAATCCAAAATTTAAAACATTGATTTCATAGTCTCTAGAAAATGGAGTTGTAACTAAATATAAACTTGAAAGTTCATGAACTTATGGACAAAACATTAATTATTACCAAATCAAGAAATATGAACTAGAGAATATTCCCCGGACCCTTTCAAGCCACTGACGGGGTTAATAAACGGGGTCACCCCGCTAGCCGCCTCAAAAAGGAACAAAAAAGAAGTATGAACAGTCATTAAGAAACATTTACTCGTTCAAATTTAAGATTTGTGGTTGTGCAAACTATTTTTAACAGGCAACCAGACATTTGTCTTTCTTTAATGCTGTCATCAGCAGCTAAACATTAAGATACCATGTCACATTGTCCCAGGCGCACTGGCCCGTTCAATGTGAAAGGGAAACTGGTATATCCTCAAAATAAATATCAAATATTCAAAGCTTTACCAATGATAATTCGTTCAGGAAGTTAGGGGAAACTTGTCCGAGTTTTGCAAGATGTTAGAGTTCAAGAACAAAAGTATTTTGCAATAAGAAAGCAAACCGTTTTTAGATATAGAACAAAGTATGTAAGACAAATTTTATCTTTGACACCTGTCACAATATTACCTAATATAAACTGTCTTGGCTAACTCTTTATTAGATAAGGCCTAAACATTCTTCTTAAAGAGCAACAAAAAGCGCCCATTTGTTTGACTGTCTAAGGCTCACTGCTCGAAACGACTTGAAAACAATGAAGGGGATTCAAAGTATGTATCAGATTATCTAATTTCTGCCTACGATCTGCTGTTGAATATTATATCATTGCGTTTAAAAGGAAATTAGATATGAAAATTATATACAGTCACTTAATTGACATTTTGCACGAAAGTCACACAAAAAAACGTCAAATTTATCAAACGTAACTATAATGCCTCATTAACAAGAGATAGAGGATAATTGTTGGTTTCAGTGTAATATCACGTTATAATTTCACCGAGTGGGCACCAAAAGTGATATTTTCACGAGTGGCACAGCTACGAGTGAAAATAACTTACTTTTGGTGCTCACGAGTGAAATTATCGCGATATTACATCGATACCAACATTTTTTCTGTTTATTTTATGTCTATAACTCTACTTTTGTTGAGTTTGTTTCAATAAAATGTCTTAAATCGCGGGAAACGTCATCAGAAAGCATAACAAACATGACGTCATTTAAACGACGTCATCGTCGTATGGTTTTCTGCGCTCGTTACGCTCGGTATATATTTTAACGTTAAACCGGGTAGAAATTTTGATAATTTTCACTGAGTGGACAGTGAGTTTATCGGGATATAATCCACCGTTATATTTCGATATATCACCGAAAAACATAAAATAATTTATGTTATTCTTTTAAAACTAAATATAATTTCAAGCCAAATTTTTCTTTGCTATTTCAATTCTATTATAATTTAATGATTCTTTTGCAGACTTGGTTTTCTTCTTCGGTGTCCTTTGTAAAAGCGGTAAATATCCTTTCTGGGACCAGACATAAGTATAGTTTTCTTCCTCTATCTAAATGTATATGCTTAATAATTCTAACTGAAGATTGAAATTAACATATATTCTAATTACCAGTCCAAGGAAAGAGTTAATTAACATAATCAAATCATGTTACATGACCGACAGAAAATAGCGAATTGTCGATTAGATTTAAAATGCCTTAAAGTATTGATAAATTATTTCCTTATAAATTGAGTGTTACCCATCTCTTTAATCCGTCTTTAAATAATCAATGTAGCAGAGTAAGAGCTGATAAAAAGTAAAAAAGAAAAGGACGTAAAAGGGAGACGTCATAACGCATATTTGTAATACGCATTGTTTTGGCAAAATATATACATAAAAAAATAAAACAAAATGAAACATAAAAACAGCCAAAATGTAAGTTTCAAAGACAAATCAAGTTTATCTTATTTAGTTAACTGTAGAGCTTTTGTATTAAATTTCTTGGGTCCGTTCCTCAGTGAAAAATTATCTTTATGTGATGACAAATAATTCTCTTCTATTACAGTTTTACTTTCGATAAACTTGTCTTTATCACTGGTAAAATAATGTTTTCAGATGCACTTGATTGTTACACCTGCAGAAATGATGTCCGTGAAGTTGGCGGCCTAGCGGCCTAGCGGCCTAGCGGCGTGAAGTTAGCGGCCCAGCGGCCTGGCGGCCTAGCGGCGTGAAGCTGGCGGCCTAGCGGCCTGGCGGCCTAGCGGCGTGAATTTGGCGGCCTGGCGGCCTGGCGGCCTAACGGCGTGAACTTAGCGGCCTGGCGGCCTAGCGGCGTGAACTTGGCGGCCCAGCGGCCTAGCGGCCTGATTTGATGGTTACTAAAATAAGTTCATTTTGCAAAGCAGAAACATTCAAAAAAAATTGTTTCATATTAAAGACACTAACATACTTTTTAATTGATTTCTTCTTCAACATAAAACCCCAGCAGCCCAACGGCCTAGCGGCCAAACGATTAAACATCTTTTTTTAACGAAAATATGGTATTTTAGCTTTATTCAATGTCGCTCGTTCTACGATAAATAATATCACAAAAATACAATTTCGTTATAAGAAAATTGATTTCTTCTTCAAAATAACACCCTAGCGGCCTGGCGGCCTGGCGGCCTAGCGGCCTAGCGGCCTGGCGGCCTGGCGGCCAAACAACTAAAAATCTTTTTTTAACGAAAATATGTTATATTAACTTTATTCAACGTCGCTCGTTCTACGATAATTAATATCACAAAAATACAATTTCGTTATAAGAAAATTGATTTCTTCTTCAAAATAACACCCCAGCGGCCTGGCGGCCTGGCGGCCTAGCGGCCTGGCGGCCTGGCGGCCTAGCGGCCAAACGACTAAACATCTTTTTTTAAAGAAAATATGGTATATTAGCTTTATTCAATGTCGCTCGTTCTGCGATAAATAATATCACAAAAATACAATTTCGTTATAAGAAAATTGATTTCTTCTTCAAAATAACACCCCAGCGGCCTGGCGGCCTAGCGGCCTGGCGGCCTAGCGGCCTAGCGGCCAAACGACTAAACATCTTTTTTTAAAGAAAATATGGTATATTAGCTTTATTCAATGTCGCTCGTTCTGCGATAAATAATATCACAAAAATACAATTTCGTTATAAGAAAATTGATTTCTTCTTCAAAATAACACCCCAGCGGCCTGGCGGCCTAGCGGCCTGGCGGCCAAACGACTAAACATCTTTTTTAACCAAACAATGGTAATTTTACTTTTTTCAATGTCGCTCATTCTGCGAGAAAAATATCACAAAAATACAATTTCGTTATAAGAAAATTGATTTATTCATCAACATGACACCCTAGCGGCCTGGCGGCCTAGCGGCTAAACAACTAAACATATTTTTTTAAACGAAAATATGGTATATTCACGTTATTCAATGTCGCTCATTCTGCGATTGAAATGTAAAAAAGTACGACTTCGTTATAAGAAAATTCATCTCTTCATCAACATAAAACCCCAGCGGCCTAGCGGCCTGGCGGCCAAGCGACATAGCGTCTTTGTTTGTTTTTCAAACGAAAATATGGTATGTTCACTTTATGCAATGTTGATCATTCTGCGATAAAAGTATCACAAAAATACAATTTCATTATAAGAAAATTCATTTCTTCATCAATATAAAACCCCAGCGGGGTCATGCTGGATATATTTGTCTGTTACTTAATGTTAATGATTATTGGTAATGTTGTAATCATTAATTCTCAAAACTCTTTTTAATTTTTAATGCCTAGTCATTGTCGAATGTGATATTTATTTTCATTGATTTTATTTGTCGTACAATACCATGTATCTTAAATGCTGAAAAAAATATATCTACATGTATCTGTATGGCATGTATAAGACTCGAGTTTTAGCTCGACTATTCAAAGAATAAGGAGGGGATATTGTCTTCACCCTGGCATTAGTGAATTTTCTTAAGTACTGCCTCTATCTTCAACAACTTTCATATAGGGATTTGTCTTTGTAAGGGACAGACGTTTTTTGGTTCAGGGGCAGGTACGCCAAAGGTCAAATTTACTAGGATTCCCCAAATTATTTTTAGCCTCACCTGAACCCTTTGGTTCCGGTGTGAGCTATTAGCATAGGGCCGATGGTCCGACATCCATATAATAATCCGTCGTTCATCTTCAACATTTGTACTTAAGACTTTCTGAAAGTATTGGTCAGAATTACAACAAGCTTAGTCTGTAGCAGCCATGTATTGTTGTATTGTATTGTATTGTGTTGTTAAAAGGTTCTGCTTGACCTCTTGTAGGGGCCTTTAGAGCTAAAAGTTGAAAAAAACTTTAAACAACTCCTCATGAACTAATTTATGGATCATCAACAAACTTGTCCTCAAGAAAGTGTGCCATAAGATTAAGTTCATGGTCAAAAGGTCAGGTGAGAAACTTAGTCCCTCTTGTTTTTGTTTTTACATTTTCATATTATTTCTTAGTGTTTTAATAAATAATACAACCTTTTGAATCTACTGTTTTGTTTTTGAAACTGCAGTGTTGAAATCAGGGCCAAATGTTTTTCATATTGTAACATATCTGCAAATATAGAAGTAATACATACATTTATAAAGCTGCTAGATTGAATGGAAAATGTATTTGAATCATACAGCAACTGGTTGACCGAATTAGAAAGTGTCGAGAATGTCCTGAAAATCCATTAAAAAGAACAACTGCTAGTCTGCTGAGCTGCTAGTCTGCTGAGCTGCTGGTCTGCTGGTCTGCTGAGCTGCTGGTCTGCTTAGCGGCTGGTCTGCTGAGTTGCTGGGCTGCTGGCAGCGAAAAGTCTGCTTGCATCAAAAAATCTTCAAGTAACGGAAGCAAATGAATACCGGTATAAGATATAAAATATCAAAATGTATATTAATTGTATCTACGCATAAGATGTGCTTCTGTCGTATTTTAAACTTTGAAGTTTCGGCTGCTGATCTGCTGGTCTGCTGAGCTGCTAGTCTGCTGAGCTGCTAGTCTGCTGAGCTGCTGGTCTGCTGGGCTGCTGGTCTGCTGGTCTGCTTAGCGGCTGGTCTGCTGAGTTGCTGGGCTGCTGGCAGCGAAAAGTCTGCTTGCAACGAAAGCTCTTCAAGTAACGTAAACTTATGAATATAAAATTTAAAATATCAGAATGAAAGGGCGTGTATTTATTGTTTCTACGCATAATTCGTGCTTCTGAAGTATTTTATGAGAAAAAAACCTATTTCATTCAATATAGCACAATATTAAACTTTGAAGTTTCGGCTGCTGAACTGCTGGTCTGCTGAGCTGCTGGTCTGCTGATCTGCTAATCTGCTGGTCTGCTGAGCTGCTGAGCTGCTGGTCTACTGAGCTGCTGAGTTGCTGGGCTGCTGGCAGCGAAAAGTCTGCTTTCAAGTAACGGAAACTAATGAAAACCGGTATAAGATATAAAATATCAAAATGAACGGGCGTGTATGTTAATTGTATCTACGCATAATTCGTGCTTCTGTCGTATTTTAAACATCCATTTCATTCAATATAGCCAAGTTTACGCTGCTAGGCTGCTAAGCTGCCAGTCTGCCAAGTTCTCGCTTCTAGGGTGCTAAGCTGCCAGTCTGCCAAGTTCACCCTGCTACGCTGCCAGTCTGCCAGTCTGCCAAGTTCACGCTGCTACGCTGCCAGTCTGCCAAGTTCACGCTGCTATAGGCTGCTACGCTGCCTGTCTGCCAAGTTCACGCTGCTACGCTGCTAGTCTGCCAGTCTGCCAAGTTCACGCTGCTACGCTGCCAGTCTGCCAACTAGCAGATAAACTCAACAACTTAAAGTTCCATTTTTGTAATTAGTTCATCAAATGTACCCAAAGCTTCGTGCAACACAGATGGTAGTGGCACTTCATCTAATAACATTATTTCCAGAGCTAGTTCTGAAAATTCGTCTGTAGCTCCCATTACAGGTAAATGTCTTTGCACAATTTCATCGCACCTATTCAGTAGGTTCAAGTATACAGGCTTACTCATATCTGGTGAACCCCACAGAATGGAACAGTCAAACAAAAGAGATGGACGTCCTTTTGGACAGTGGGCGGCCTGCTTCAGTATTATATGGTCATTCCAAGTGTCCATTACTTATTTTAAATCTGAACCAATAACTGGTATGTAACAAAATCTAAGTCATTCTATGTGTAGGTGGTTACTGACATTCAGGATCCCACTGTCTCTCGTGTCCCTAAATAAATCTGCACATGTCCTTGTATATACACTAATTAGATAACTCCAGAACCTTTCAATTCTTTCGTTGTGAGCTGACTTACCAACGATCACACAGTTTTTGGCAAATGCATCGTCGTGAACTTTTCGAAACGGACAATGGACATCAGCCTGATTCCAATAACATGCCCAGAACCACTGGCAAGTTCCTGTTCAATTGCATTGATTATATCATCAACCGGTGATGGGTTGACTCTTTTCTTCAAACCAAGCTTCGTCAGAAGTCTCTGTATAATTATGACGAGTACGAGTGAAAAATGATTAAATTGTTTTATTTAATTATTTCGTCTCGGAGTCACTCCAAGAATATCCGGCAAGTGGCATAAAAACAATAAAAACCAGCTTGAGCTGATCTGTACATATTTACAAATATTATAGTAGATGCCATCACTGTCTAAAGCGGTGAATCTGTGTGAAATGCTTGTCAAGACATCCAAGTGAAAGTTTTGGAGTGTGCGATGGTTCCGTCAAAGTAAAAGGCATATATACATGTATAAGTAAATATGTTGAAAAAACTATAGGGGACCCTTTAAATTTTTGTTGAGTATATAACATAAAATAATTTCGAAAATGTTATCAGCGTCTACCTGTAAAAGATAATGTGCTTCATTCCAAGTACAGCTGTTATTTCAGTAACTGTATAATTGTTAGTCCAATAATATTTTAAAAGTTTATCCATCATTCATCAAACACGGAAGCAGCACGCAATAACCAGTATGCAGTAAACATCAAACAGTAAGCAGCACGCAGTAGATAGTACGCATTAAGTAGTGTTCACGCAGGAAGCAGTACGCAGTAAACAGTACACAGTAGACGGTACGCAGTAAGCAGCACGCAGTAGATAGTATGCATTAAGTAGTGCTCACGCAGGAAGCAGTACGCAGTAAACAGTACACAGTAGACGGTACGCAGTAAGCAGCACGCAGGAAGCAGTACACGGTAGACGGTACGCAGTAAGCAGCACGCAGGAAGCAGTACACGGTAGACAGTACGCAGTAAGCAGCACACAGGAAGCAGTACACGGTAGACAGTACGCAGTAAGCCGCACGCAGGACGCAGGACGCTGTCGTTTATGGAATTATGTAGTAATATTTTTAGAAGTTAATACGAACGTAGAAGTGCCATAGTCATAGATAATCGCCATACTATAACATTATTTTTAAAAGTAATGTATAGGTAAAGTGTTTGTTTATTATAGTGTCACCCCTATATAAGGCCAGCAATTTCTGACTTATGAGATACCTTCTTTTTGAGCACGTGTACCTCCCGAATCCTATCCTTTTAATGACAGGCACCAGGCAGGTAGGCATACAGTAACCATTATTTAACTAGCTGGCGGCTCACCAACCGGCCATATCAGAACGGACACCTGCTGGGATTCGAACCTTCGACCTCCCCTCCCGTTCCTAAGGCGGATGCCTAAACCACTAGACCAAGGGAGACGGTGTATAATAATTGAGCTCTTTCACGCGAAACCATGTCTTAGAGTCATAAAAGGTAAAATTGAAACTAATGAATAAATAGTATGCGACCTTTGTCCGACGTCAGACATCAAAAAGCTAGTTTTCTTCATTTGTTATAAAATTTTGCATAATGGTACTCTTAACATGGTTCTTATTTAGCTTGTTTTAATATTCATGTTTTTCACTTCGTTTCCTAGCAACGCGATGGTGACTGGCAATGGTGTAAAATCGACGTATTACATACAAAACTGGTTCAAAAATGCCCCTATTTCAATTTCAAACACACCATGTGCTATCTCTCAATATTTGTCGTCATTATTTCCAACGCGAAACGTTTAATACTGAAAATTATATAGCATAATTTGTTTCAGATATTTCATGTCACATTATTTCAGTCGTCATTTTAGTCTTTTTTTGAACAGTAAAGTACAGCAAAACACTCCCTATCACACTCTTTTGTTAAGTTTTTGCTTGTGAAAGCAAAAGGAAGAATAAAAGCTAGAAAAGCCAGCAATCGCACCACAGGCTTTCATATAAAAATGGTTTCACCTTTTCTATGGGTTAAATGTAATATACAAAATGTCAAATACTTCAAAACACCTGACCAAAGAAAAAGTAACATATAGCCCAAATTATGTGCCCTAATATCTTGTCTAATACTTGAAACTGCACTATTGGCAATTCTAGATTTTGCCAACCGGCGAGGACAGCCATCCACCGCCAAACCCGGCCTAACCCCAAGTCATGCCTTGTCTGCATCTGTCCCTTACTCCCCTACATGAAGTGATAAAGATCTACGTTTTCTGTAATATTGGTGGGAAGCTTCAATTGGAAATAAAGGGAAAAAATAAAACTAATAAAAATGTGGTCGCACTAGGGCTCGAACCAGCGACCTTAAAATGAAATGTACAATTTATACGCTTAAATATTTCGCTTTTACCGCACGGCCAGCGCTGCACGATTTCCTTTTGTCAGATTATTGTATAAAATAATTAAAACTTATTCAGCCGACTTACCTCGGCACTGAAGCGGTCTATTTCAAAAAACAAAAGCACGTATAACCTAGAAATCGAACTGCACAATACATCAGCAATATTTAGAGCAATCAAGCAATTATGAAAATCTATATTTGAATATTGACAGTTTGTAATTTTACATGGAACTCAAAATTAAATTGTATTCGATATAAAGCTGAAAAGTACGATGGCACAGAGGTGACATGTGTATGTTTTTATTTATCTCGTGCGCACGACATACTTAGTCGTGCGCACGAGAGACTATGTCGTGCGCACGAGATACTATGTCGTGCGCACTAGATAATTAAGTCATGCGCACGAGTAACTATGTCGTCCGCGACTTAGTAACTCGTGCGCACTACATAGTCTCTCATGTTTTTATTTATCTCGTGCGCACGACTTAATTCTCTAGTGCGCACAACATAGTATCTCGTGTGCACGACATAGTATCTCGTGCGCATCTCGTGTACACGACATAGTATCTCGTGCGCATCTCGTGTGCACGACATAGTATCTCGTGCGCACGATATAGTATGTCGTGCGCACGAGATAAATAAAAACATACACATGTCACCTCTGTGCCACCGTAGAAAAGGTTTGAAATTACATTAGGGGCATTTTTGAACCAATTTTGCATATAAAACGTCGATTTTACACCATTGATATTCGACGTCGCGTTCTAGGAAACGAAGTGAAAAATAGAAAATTTAAAAAGAGTAAAATACGAAAAACATTTTAGAGTACCGTTATGCAGAATTTCATTACAATCGGAGAAAACCCGCTTTTTAACGTCTGAGAACGTAATTATCACAGTTTCACGTCGTCGTACATTAGCCTTGGAGAGTATTCGTTCGATTTCTAAACGAATGACATTTTTTCATGACAAGACAATAATAATTTATTCCATAGGTTTAAGTATAAATAACTTCGCCAATGATTACCGATTTCTAATATATACTTAATATTTATGTTATTTCATAACGCTACAAATTCTTCAATTTTTCGTATACATTTTAAACGTTATCAACCATGGCATGAGCGGGTCCGTGGCGTGATAACTGATCCTCAACTGCAAAGGACCCGAGTGCTGTATTGTGGTGTCTTTGAGCCGATTATCACTCTCTGGCTTTTTATGTACTTTCAGAACATTGACAGCACTATAAAAATGATTGTTTTCAAATGTACCATTAACAATTAGCAATAGTTATAGCAGGCAGCCTGCAGAATGAGGAACACTGTGTGACAAATAAATAAAAGAGATACAGTGCCCACTTCAGAAAAATGTACAGGAGTCATGTAATGTAATTTTCTGAAACAGAATAATATCGTCATTCGTGCCTTTGTTGTATGTGATGTATCTTTAATTTGACAGTCATCGGAATCATATAGGTGTTTCCTATCAAACGGGTTTTTTTTCTTCTAAGGTCACTGTTTATTTATACTGGTCTATACCTTGATTTGTCAATGACCCGTAAATAGACATTGATATTAACGGGCAAGCCGGAAATATACACTTGACATATCCTTTCATTGTACCCCGCGCTAAAAGGTAGAGTGTTCGCGTACAGTATGTCAATGTATCAGTACGTGCTGATTTGTGATGTTATAAAGAGACTTCATCTTTAACCCAAATATTGTTCTTCTTAAGCCGGCCTCGGGGATCACTTGATTGTACATATGCTTATGTAGGCAGAATTATAAAACTCTTGCCTAGAACATAGAGCTTAGATAATTTGAATGTAGCATCATTATAGTGCTTCTCTATGAATATTGTAAGATGAGGACCCCTCTGCCTGCCTTCTAGAAGTGTTGACCTTGTGTTATAATCAATGGTAGCGATATAGGGCCATCTTTCCCTCTTTTTGTTCGAATATTCGTTCTAAAGTATGATAACTTAAGACATTTCGAAAAACCGTTAGGCCGCTTGGTTATGTTGATGAAAAAATCTATTTTCTTATAATGAAATCGTATTGTTAAAGAGCTATGGTCTTTTACTGTATCTGTCTTTCTAAAGCTTGCACCGTATTAACCTTGAAAAAGGATGGTGAGCAATAAGCACGTCAAACAAATAAACTAACAAGCTTGGCCGCTAGGCCGCCATGCCGCTTGGGTGTCATGTTGATGTAGAAATATATTTTCTTATAACGAAATCATTCTTTTTGATATTTTTATCTCAGAATGAGCGACATTGAATAATGTGAATATACCATATTTTCATTTAAAAAAAAAGTTTAGTCGTTTGGCCGCTAGGCCGCCAGGCCGCTGGGGTTTTATGTTGATGAAGAAATCAATTTTCTTATAACGGAATTGTATTTTTGTGATATTTTTCTCGCAGAATGAGCGACATTAGAATAAAGAGAACATACCATAGTTTCGTTAAAAAAACCCAAAGATGCTATGTCGCTCGGCCGCCAGGCCGGTACCCGCTTGGGTGTTATGTTGATGAAGAAATATGTTTTCTTTTAACGAAATCGTACTTTTTGATATTTTTATCGCAGAATGAGCGACATTGAATAAAGTGAATATACCATATTTGGCCGCTAGGCCGCCAGGCCGCTGGGGTTTTATGTTGATGAAGATATCAATTTTCTTATAACGAAATTGTACTTTTGTGATATTTTTATCGCAGAATGAGCGACATTGAAAAAAGTGAAATTACCATAGTTTAGTTAAAAAAAAGATGTTTAGTCGTTTGGCCGCTAGGCCGCTAGGCCGCCAGGCCGCTGGGGTGTTATTTTGAAGAAGAAATTAATTTTCTTATAACGAAATTGTATTTCTATGATATTTTGATATTTTTTTTCGTAGAATGAGCGAAGCGACATTGAATAAAGCTAATATACCATATTTTCGTTAAAAAAAGATGTGTAGTCGTTTGGCCGCTAGGCCGCTAGGCCGCTAGGCCGCCAGGCCGCCAGGCCGCTGGGGGTGTTATTTTGAAGAAGAAATCAATTTTCTTATAACGAAATTGTATTTTTGTGATATTATTTATCGTAGAACGAGCGACATTGAATAAAGCTAATATACCATATTTTCGTTAAAAAAAGATGTTTAGTTGTTTGGCCGCTAGGCCGCCAGGCCGCTAGGCCGCCAGGCCGCCGGGGTGTTATTTTGAAGAAAAAATCAATTTTCTTATAACGAAATTGTATTTTTGTGATATTTTTATCGCAGAATGAGCGAAATTGAATAAAGTTAATATACCATATTTTCGTTAAAAAAAGATGTTAAGTCGTTTGGCCGCCAGGCCGCTAAGCCGCCAGGCCGCTGGGGTGTTATTTTGAAGAAGAAATCAATTTTCTTATAACGAAATTGTATCTCTGTGATATTATTTATCGTAGAATGAGCGACATTGAATACAGCTAATATACCATATTTTCGTAAAAAAAGATGTTTAGTCGTTTGGCCGCTAGGCCGCCAGGCCGCCAGGCCGCTAGGCCGCTAGGCCGCTAGGCTGCTAGGCCGCCAGGCCGCCGGGGTGTTATTTTGAAGAAGAAATCAGTTTTCTTATAACGAAATTGTAATTCTGTGATATTTTTTATCGTAGAATGAGCGACATTGAATAAAGCTTATATACCATATTTTCGTTAAAAAAAGTTGTTTAGTCGTTTGGCCGCTAGGCCGCCAGGCCGCCAGGCCGCTGGGGTGTGATTTTGAAGAAGAAATCAATTTTCTTATAACGAAATTGTAATTCTGTGATATCTTTCATCGTAGAATGAGCGACATTGAATAAAGCTAATATACCATATTTTCTTAAATAAAGATGTTTAATCATTTGGCCGCCAGGCCGCTGGGTGTTATTTTGAAGAAGAAATCAATTTTCTTACAACGAAATTGTATAAAGCTTATATACCATAATTATGTTAAAAAAGATGTTTAGTCACTTGGTCGCTATGCCGCTGGGGTGTTATTTTGAAGAAGAAATCAATTATCTTATAATGTTTAATCGTTTGGTCGCCAGGCCGCCAGGCCGCTGGGGTGTTATTTTGAAAATGTTTTTTTAGCTAATATACCATTTTTAAAAAGATGTTTAGTCGTTTGGCCGCTAGGCCGTTGGGCTGCTGGGGTTTTATGTTGAAGAAGAAATCAATAAAAAAAGTATGTTAGTGTTTTTAATATGAAACAATTTTTTGAATGTTTCTGCTTTGCAAAATGAACTTATTTTAGTGACCATCAAATCAGGCCGCTTGGCCGCTGGGCCGCTAAGTTCACGCCGCTAGGCCGCCAGGCCGCTAGGCCGCTAAGTTCACGCCGTTAGGCCGCCAGGCCGCTAGGCCGCCAAATTCACGCCGCTAGGCCGCCAGGCCGCTAGGCCGCTAGGCCGCTAGGCCGCCAAATTCACGCCGCTAGGCCGCCAGGCCGCTAGGCCGCCAGCTTCACGCCGCTAGGCCGCTAGGCCGCTGGGCCGCTAACTTCACGGACATGCAGAAATGCGACTTACGTGTCTGAATGTACTGCAACCAAAACCTGTAATACAGGAGAGGTATTCAAATCTTGCTCTATGTTGCTCGGAAGGACGAATACATTGTGTCATTGTGATTAGAACTTTCCAAGAGCCACATTGTATTATTCCTAGTTGAAATTAAAACAGAAACTGTATGTTTATTTTAACTATCAACTACAAAAGCATTTTGTATCTTCAGGTTTGCTTCTCTGATTATATACAAACATCAAATGGCATTTTACATTCTTTTGGGTGCCGGCTGGAGACGGTAATTATTCAGTAAATTATTCAGTTATATTATTTTGCATACTGAGTACCTTAAACTATTTCACGAAGTTATCTTCCGGATATATGGACCTATGTGAATATTAATTCAGTTTTAACAACGGTATCATTTTAATGACCATTTAGTAAGTGTATTATTGAATAACCATGCAAAACTTTAGTAAGGATCATTTTGAGTGACCATGCACTTTTTATACACGTACTTTCAAATACTTTATGAAAGTTCCCAAATATATTTTATGTTTTTTAATCAAAACACTATGCTGAAAGCAAGCACAACACATGTAACAGGTCACATATTATTGAAAACATTTGAAATAAACAACACCGATAGTTAAATTGAAGTTAGCTGTTATGTAATACACAGCCGAACTGTTTATGTTGTTATGTGTCTCAGGAATGCAATACGGTCATACAGAATGGAAACAATGGTGGTGGTGGTTCTATAGTTGGTCGGTCAGGAGTGACGGGTCCTTGTTCTGAATGCTGCATAGAACAACACTGTAATAGACAACTGTGTCAACATGCCTGTATGTATAACTTAAGACGTGTAATGCATCTCTTATTATGTCAAGTAGTGTCACAATCTCCGAACAGCTGCACTAGTATATCTGCTATATACAACATAGATAATTAAATCGCTCATGTCAGTTGAGGCTATATACGTCTACGCAATGTGCCTTGCTTATGGCACCTTTCATATCATCAATCATTTTATTTTCTGTTTAAAATACATTATTACGTATAAACATATCCATCATCAAAGTACACAAACGCAAAACGTTTTAAATATAGTTATAAAATTGAAAAATATACCTGCTGTTCTTTTGACTGTTTCAAATACTCGGTAGTATTTTTTATAATAACTAGTCAAACTAAAGTGGTATGTGTTAAAAATAATATCAGTTGACAAAAAACCCCAACTCGGTACCTATTCAATGTGTTCGGGATATCTCGAATAACACGAGAATCTCTGCTCCGTAATCGCTCGCAGTGCGAAGGCAGCATTCGGTTTAACTTACTAGCATTGTACTGGTGACTAAGGAGACAGTTACCGGTTCTCTTAGGTTCTCTGCAAAATGCAACATTATGCACATGTCTACTTACTCTTGAAAAATATCTTAAAGTTGCTGCAAAACTCATTAGCGTATATGTTGCATTGACAGATAGCGCCAATTTTGAAAAGAAATAGCGCCTAAAAAGTCGCGTCAATCGTGGAGATCCTTTGCCATTTACACTTGTTTGTATGTCCCTGCAAAATGTATGCTGCTCATTGCAGACAAGTGCAAACTCACCTGCACCAGTTACACACAGACCTACCTAAAACCACATATTGTATTTTCAGATTATATTTCAGCACTCACTTAAACAAGTCAAACAAGAAATATAGCAATATAAATCATTGCCTCCACAAACTGGACATTTTACTTCCAACAGTACACTTTCTACAGAAATTTGACCATCGTCAATTCGAAACTGGTGCCTGCGTTTGACGCTTTTTGTGGGATTTTTATCTTTTATAAATTGTTTCATTTTAGTCAGTATATTACTAACTTGTACAAAAATATAACCGGAATTACATGTAACATAGTTTCAGCGAAAGAATGCGTAGACAATACTGGTATACAGTGTCCGACTGTCGGTGCTTTGGTGAATATGTGTTCGGACAAAGAAAAGGCTAGCACTATTTGCCGAAGGTTCTGCGGGTTATGCGACTTAGGTTAGTCCTCTGCTTTAGTTTAAACTTACCCATTTTGCATCGATCGTAGAACAAGTGCCTGCAACTTCTTCTTACCACTCTCGATGACTACCACATGGAGTATGACCAGTTCTCGCGCTGAAAGATTTTAGGATTTTGGAGGTCACCATCTATGAGATATTACCTCTACACTACAGCCCCATCCTTTAGTCCACTGGTTAACTCATAATAAACTGATTTAATCTAAGTCTTATCTCGTCTTTAAAGTTACAATCTCCAATCTTCAAATATCGAATAGTCTTGCAGTTATGTAATTTACCACGTTATTTTATGCATGATCTAAGTTATACATTAGCATGTTCAGAATTTTAAGTTTATCAAAAGCAATATACCGGATGTCTAAATCCACAATGTTTTATGTTGAAATGTTTGATCACCATGTTAATGTGCATTTTATTCTAAAATAAATCTAAACATATAAACCTTGGCAGTCAATGGCGTTTGGTCAAGTTGGTTCTCCTGGTCGAGTTGCGACGTCACATGTGGAAGTGGAATTAGAACAAGAACTCGAACCTGTTCAGATCCAGCACCATCTGGAGATGGTCAATATTGCATTGGTGCATCGCAAGATACCAAAGTTTGTACATTTGAACCATGTCCCAGTAAGTGTTTTTTCTCATTGATTTTGGAAAATTGTAAAGAAAACTAATCGCAAAAGCTTTAAATCTCGATAGCAGTCGCTACAAGTCTCTATTCCATCGTCATTGCTGTAAAAAGCCCAGCAGTTCGTTCCACTTGTTTGCGTATGTATTCATAATAGATTGCACTGCGCTGTATCATCCTTGACCTTAATGCATTAAGTCTCAGGTGATATTGCTATATAGTGTAACTGTTTTGTGGACTGCAGGCTTTGCTGCCAATGTTTTCATATACATGTAGATATAATTTCCTGCATGGCAAATAACCATACCCGTTTGGTTCATATGTATTAGTGATTCTATAAAGTGAGTGCGTTTAAGCCTATGTATAAAGCGTTTCCTTTGTGTCATGGTATGGCAGAAATAAGTAATATTTAGGACTTGTGTTTTGGTAGCAATTAGCTTACCAGGAGTATCTACTTACTTGTATTTTATTAATCTGCAATTTCCTTTCGTTTAGATAAGAATTCTTTATTCTATTTTATTTTTATTACTGAAAAAAGCATATCAACTTAGTTATAGGGAACAGAGTTATAAGGTTAACTTAGTTCTGTAGCAATGCAAGCTGTATTTGAAACAAGACACATATTGCTTTAGATAAAGTTCATATTCAGCATTGTTTGAAATATGTTCTTTTCAGTTCATGGTTATTGGGCAGAATGGGCCTCCTGGGGAAAATGCGATGCGACGTGTGGAATTGGCTTAAGAAGGAGGGATAGAACATGTTCGAACCCATATCCAGCACGTTTTGGGGACAACTGCTATGGGGATTCGAGAGACGACACAGTTTGTCTCGCCAGTGAATGTGCAGGTAAGTTTACTATTTAATAAATAACACTGCAAATCAGCTTCAGCCGTCGGTCGGTGTGAATTTTGATATGAGGAAAAAATATTATTAGAATTTGAGAATCACTTAATAAATGCATTCATAAAAGGTAATCCTTAACATTCGGGAATACAAAAAATCAAGAAGTTGTCTAATAGATGGCTTCGGACACTGTCACGAGTAGAACCCGTTAATTTGCATTTAGTTAACCAAGAGGTAACATAGGAGCGGGTAAGTGATTTCTCATAGCAATAAATTTCAACTAGTTGCAACCGATTTAAGGGTTAAAGGCTCTACACATGCCCTTATTACTTTGGTCAATTTTTATCATGTATATACAAATAGCTTTCTTAAATGCGATAAGAACTGAACGTACTAACGTAAAAAGCAACTTCTAAAGTCCACACTTCAGGTTGTTATGTAGATACAACAATACCTGTTGAGGTACTCATTTCAAGTGTTTACCTCATAAATTTAGTCATGAGACACATGTTTTTCTAGTCTCTAAATTATTAGTTTGAAATGCCGAGGCTGTTTGCTCAAGTTTGTTGAGCTTTGTTCTGTAAAATGAAGGTAATGAATAACTGCAAAACAGTTTAAATTGCAGTAGAAATATATGAAATACAAATATTTAATACATTATATACCTCAGGCGGATATAAACAAGTGTAGGTCTACATAACACGAGAAAGAAGATGTGTTGTATGACAGCTGATTCCATTACCCGTTTTGTTCCAATGTCCTTTACAGACAATATAGAGAAATGTTATAAGTTTCACGATTTGAACACGACTGCCGAACCAGTAGTATATACAGATGTGACTAGTATAACTTGTGTCATTTGTACTAATGTATCTCATTTGGCACTTGAACGAAATATTCTGAAAATACTGACATGTTATTGGCATATTTTTCTGTGATAAGATGGGGGCTGGTCGTCCTGGGTGACTTGGAGTGCTTGTAGCAGAACATGTGGGGACGGAATTAGGACGAGGTCACGGTCGTGCGATAATCCATTGCCATCTATTCTGGGAAAGTACTGTAACGGAAACCCATATCAAGTAGAAACATGTAACATGATGTCATGTCCTGGTAGGTTTTCCTATAACTATTTCCATTGAATTTGTGACTTAACATATAACGGTTGACTATCAACATTCAAATGTTGTTGATTTTACTGGAAAAAAGGACTGATTTACGAATTTGTTAAAACATTTCATTCTGCGATTTGAAGTCCCACTAGCACGTTGGATGTAAAAAGTTCTTGAAATACATGTTTAAGACAGATATCTGACTGGAAATTAGCCAGTATTTATTCGAAAGCAATGGCTTTTTCATGAAGAAGAGACAAAAATATGAAAGAAATGTAACGTAAACATTGTTTTTATGCTCAATAGATCACAGTTTTATCATTATTCTGTCCCTTGATTTATTATCTATATATGAGTATTTAAGGTGCTAATAACCTTTAAAACGTTATATCGAAAACCGATAATCAATCTGAGTAGATAGAGATAAAGATAGCTATAGTGACGTATTTTTAGTTACAAATGGAGGCTGGGGATTGTGGACAGTGTGGTCGAGTTGTACCGCCAGCTGCAACGTTGGAATGCAGTCACGTTTACGGCACTGTAACAATCCTAAACCATCTGCTGGTGCAGATTTCTGTGACGGTAGTGCATCCGATGTGCAGCTATGCAATCAACACAAATGTCCAAGTATTATTTTTTTTAGCTTTATCCAAATTTACAGTTGTAAGTACAATAATACTGTCACTAAGTCGTTTTAATGAAGAGCTTGATAGAGTTTATACAATTATTCTCATTATTATTTTAAATACATGCAATTACAGTTATTCACGCAAATATATTTTATTTTGAAAATATCCATTACAGTAATAAAAAATAAATAAACAATTGAATCCAAATGCTGTGGCAATAAATGATTTATAGAATAGCAAAGGAGCAGATAACATTAAAGATTGCTAAGATTTGATAATTTCAAATTTGTATGCAGGAAGTAAAGCCTCCTTCTTAGTGTATGATGCATCTAGAGGTTATGATGGAGTCCTTCGGTTTACAACTACATATTTGAATGAAGGATCAGTCTATAACCAAATGACCGGAGAATTCACGTGTCAATTTCCAGGACGGTATGTTTTTATTGCAAATATAATGGAAGCTGGAAATTCCACTAACTGGATAAATTGTGCTATAAGAAAAAATGGTAATGACTTTGTCTACATGGGATCCTGGCAAGGTAAAATTGATGATAAATCTGTTACAAGTGGATGGGGAACAGCGACAGGTGCTGCGACACTACATCTAGTGAAAGGAGATCGGGTGGATACCTATTGTTACAAGGGCTCGGGCAGTACTGTTTGGCGTTCTTCTTTTACTGGGTTTCTTGTTGGTACTGATTAGCGAGGGTGTATCTTATTTACACAATTTCTCTATGTTGAGTCCGGAGAAGTGAGTAGTCCGGTTTAAACCCTACTTTACTGATATTTTAGATGGGAACTGACTGACCGTTCCAAGGCAATAACTTACAATTCAACCTGTTATATTTATATGTACGTTTGTTCAGTGCTCTGTGTTGTATCTATTTGTTGTCCTTTACTTGTGCACTTGGCATTTCTTTTGCCTTTATAACACATTAATAAAATATTAAGTTTCTTGTCTGCTGCATTTTCACATAGTTGGAGGATTCATTTTTCTACGTGTAAGTCTTGCGGCTATTGGTAATTGCTGTGTTCGATGGTGTTGGGGGATTACATTATGTATTGTTTGCTTAGGTATAGCTTTATACTTTTATTTTTTTGGAACGAGTGAAAAGACTAAGCAATGTTTCTCCATTTGTCACCTGATTTCTCTGATTTTTCTGAGATTTTGAAACTGTTACCTAGGATATACTAGGTTACTGTTCTTTCATAAAAAGTTTATATCAGACGAAACTGATATCGGCACTTACCGAAGCTGTCAAGTTATATACTCTAGCTATACATATACGAGTTATATCACCCGATATAATTTAGAACGATATTTTGGTGTGAGCAGGCATTTGTATTTTATGACGCAGTGAAATAGCAAGATCTTTGTATTAGACTATTGTGATGGAAACGCCCTCAAATTTTATAAATCATTATGAGACTTATCTTGTAAATTCCAAGAGAAAGTATCAGATTATCTTCCACTGCGTAGGATAGTACATTCCCTGTGGACATGTAAGAACATTTTATTTGTCTTGTAATGTCCGCAAAAACATATAATGTTTCATTTCCTTGAATTGATATTACCGTTCAAATTGACCATCAACATTTTCAATAAAACATCCATCAGTGATTTATCAGTGATTTATCATCCATTTATCATCCATCAGTGATTTATACTTGTATATGAACCTTTACATGAGATTGTGAACTGTACATTGACATATTCTTCGTAGATTGATTCTGGTGATTTTAACCTTTGGGTAGAACACATGTGTTGATATATTCTATATGTATAATTATGTATAAAGATTCTTCAATAACTTGAAACCATAATAATTTATTTTTGAAAGTCGTGTCAAGTGGAATATTTGAAGACATTTTGAATTGCTTTCACAGTAAAATAAAATCTGATAACTTTACACCGATTGTGTTGTTTTCGTAGTGTAGATTTCAATAGATTAGATGAAGACTTATAACTGAGTTTGTGGTATAGAAAGGTTGTCCGGTAACATTACAACTTATTTGAATCTATGCATATTACAGAGCTTTAAACTAAATACGGATTATTACTGGTACTTTGACAACACAACAAATTTCAGCCGTCTAGCAAATTATGCATTTTATAATGGTAATGGTAAGATCTGATTTCAATACCAAGTCAGATCCTGTGGTCGAACCAATTCCTCAAATATGAAAACTTGAAATTGTCATCTTCACAACATATTGCAATTATGCTAACCGAGGTTCGAATCTCTCCAGCGGTAGCCTAAGCGATTGGCATGACATTTTGCCAAAATGAGGTTTTACTCAGTAACATGGGGACTTCAACTATATCATTACTAAGAGTTGGCAAGTAAACGCTAAATACGAATCGCTAAACAAGTTTAACGATGGTGCATCTGAAAAGTCAAAGTAACAGTGGCCATCATTTAAAACAGTTTTTTTCACACTTTAGAAGGTTTAGACCAATAGGTTTCAAACTTGGTAGGGACATTGATTGATCATGGACAGTAAATGAATTCTTTTTTATTTGAGATTATTGGGTCAAAGGTAAAGGTAGAGTAACCTTACATTTAAAAAGGTCAACGGCAAAGGTTGCAGTTGACATTTCCACGTAATTACTCAACGACCCTTTGACCTAGTGTCTTCAAACTTAATAGTGGGCTTCGATAGCTCTGTGGTTAGGGCGTTCGCCTCCGGAACGGGAGGTCTCGGGTTCGAATCCCAGACCGAGCACGAGGGCAAAGACACTGATGCCACACGTGCCTCAGTCCCCCCAGCTGTAAATGGGTAGCAGTGATGAAAAACTCGCTGCCTCTCTCTTTCTCTCGCGATCGTGGTGAAATCTTGAACGAGTGTTCGAGAGCGATTCAATAAGCTAATGAGCTTTCTTCGCAATCGAACTAAATTAAATTCGTGTGAACTAAACTTTATATGATTATTGCTTATGAGCATTTGATTACCCCATTTGATCTCTTATGACTTTCGTGTCACTAGATCATCAACAATTTCTTACGTTGCAGTTACTGGTTTAATATGTTTTACACAAATATCTGTTGTTAAGATACATGACGTTTCAGGATAAAACGTCTCTAGTAGTTTCAACTAAACTTATAGATAGTTCCAAAGATAAATTACACGTTCCGAAATAAGGTTTAGTGTAGGTCCGCTGGCTTGTGTATATAGACGATATGCCTGCCTTTGTAGCCATATACGTAGGGAAAGTAAAAAATGTTCACAATTTGAAGTTGGAAAAGGGACATCTGCTTCTAACGGAAGTCGTGTTTATGGGCAATGCAAACACAGTTCAGTCTCCGAATTACCAAGCAGGCTAAACAATTCATGGCAACCGGGAAATATTTTTGCCGCTTGGCGATCTTTCGACACCTTATAGAAATTATGAAGCAAAGAGAATATTGACGAGCCCTCTAAAAAAAGTACCCGCTAAATGATGACAGACTCTTCTATTTAGATGTCGATATTTCCGGATTTTGTATTGGAGCATTACTTCATCAAGAACGCGGTAATCGGCATTGGGTGTATGTTTGAAATGTTTGAAACAAAACACTATCATAAAGTCACCGAGACAGCTCTCCTCGCTGTTGTGTTCTCAATACAAAACGTCAGGGTTAGGGTGCGAGAAACCATCATAAAGCTCTTACCTGGCTCTTTGGTCTGCAGGAACCCAACAGGAAAATTGCGATATAGATCGAGATTTCAAATAGTATGATTTCAAAATAAATTCATAGAAATATGTCTTGGATGATCCTTAACCTGAACAAATTATTCAGATCCGTCAAATGGTCATCCGGGGGCGGCCCCCGATTTCCATATATACTGAATACGTGATATATTCGATACATCAAATGTTACTTTTGATAGTGAGCGATATGACAAATAAAAAACTTTCTTGCTATGTAGCGGTCTATGTTATAAATAAATTCAGACGATAAGTTGAAGTGTTTACTGAATGTTGACTGCTAAGGCCTGGGTATTCAAGGTAAAATACCAATGAAAATATAACCAAGTCGTCTGGGAGAAACCATTTAAACTTAAAGCATCGAAATATTATATGCCAAAGTCATATAAGGTTTATAATATCTTTCTTATTATATTAATAGAGTATTTAAACCCTGTACATTTTGGATACTATGTCCAGGTGTCACTAAATGCAAATAAATGCCAGGTTAGCTCTCTCATTTGATAAATAATTGCTGTAACTGGCCGTGCGCGCAACCGTCAAAGGTGGTCTTACAATAAATACGTCCCGTTTATACAAACGGATATACAAAAAAGTCTCACAAATTTTGCAAATACTAGGTGGTTTAAAGATAAATTTGATCTTATAAACATAAAGTAATCACGAAAATAACCCAGCTTTTTAAATTAGTTTTTAAGGAAATCAGTTGATGTTCTGACATGTTCTACGAATACATCTTCATTCAGCAGCTTATTAATACTTCGAACGGGATGTGTTCCCACCATTTAAATGGTTTCATTCTTATTAGTTTGCCGATTCCAACGGGAAAAACATTGCTTTCACACCGTAAATAAATATAATAAATATGATAAATATGAATGCGGCTTGTCCGTAGACGTAGTATTACTGTAATCAAGAAATAGATTGAATGCAAAAATATAACACGTTTTTAATACGCTGCATTTTAGTTACCGGGTACGCTTGCACTAATACCTTGTTTACACCCCGTTAAATTTATCAAGATCTTCACTATCTTTTTCGATGTAGTCGTATACTTTTGATTTGAACTTCCGTTGGTATGGACGCGTTGCTAACCAACTTCGTTATAATGTGACCAATCAGAATCTGCAAATTATTGGCTAGCGTTTCGGTACCGGAATAAGCAGTGTACTGCCCGGGAGCCTTCTGAAACACAAAATGTGTATATTTTTTTATATTATAGTTATTTATAATAAATCATGTTGCAAAAAAAGAAAAAACAGAACACGTTATGTCAAGGTTTCTGGACAGTACGAAGATCAACTTTTGTATTCAACGAGGTGTTGTTCGGGGCCGGACATCTAGCGTCATTGATTATATGACTGGCTAGCGTTTCGGTACCGGAATAAGCAGTGGACTGCCCGGGAGCCTTCTGAAACACAAAATGTGTTTATTACGTCACCTACGTCGACCATCTTTTTTTTTAAAGATATTACTTGTTTATAGATAGGTTGCGGGTGTCTGCATTTTTACAGCATTTATTTCATACTATCTATACTTGAAATGTTTTAGTCATAGATAGTCTGACTGTAAATGTATGACAAATAATGTAGATCTATTTTAAATCTTACTTACAGAAGTGCATGTAATACATAAAGATAATTTTAGCAGGTGTACGAATACTTATAAATAGCAATAGCGTTATGACATGATAAAATTGTACTCTGTTTGTGCATGTTTAAAGTAGTTTTTTAATCAAGTATTTACAAAACATGTCGAGTTTTATTATGTTCATACTTTTCTTTTTATATTTAGCAAATGGAAACATTCAGAAAACTAGAAAGGAATATATGATTCAAATTAAAGAAGAATGGACTGATCATATTAAAGCAGAATTGGAAAAGACTGGATTAAAGTATGAGAAAAAAGTATGTGGCAGTTTATTTTCAGTCAAACAATTCAGGTACTATGTATTTAAATAATAGAAGTTTATAAGATACTCTTAATATACTTAATTATAGTTTTATTGTTTTTTTGTTAGTTTCTTTCTATTTCATAAAGTAATTATAGGTGTATGTTGTATGAATGAGTATGAATGTGCATTGAAACTCAACATAAAACTGTAAAAGTTATTGGGAGTAATTTCGGCTGTAAACCAGACAAAATGATATTCAAAATTGCTTTTTTTGATACAGTGTAAATGTTTTATACGTAAAATGTTTATACACGTTTGTCTTTTGGTGGGGCGGGGTCTCAACGTAATGGGAATGCTTAAACATAACATTAGATCATATATTCATTGTCTTGTTTAAGTGACTGAATAAGAATACAGGCAATGGCACCTTTTGGAAATACTGTATACAATGTAATTATACCCCCCGAACACAAAGTGTAGTGTAAGGGGGTATACTGGATTCAGCTTGTCCGTCCGTCAGTCAGTCCGCCCGCCTGCGCGCCCGTCCGTCCGTCTTTAGACGAAATCTTGTGGACACTACATCTCCAATACCCCTGGTCAGAATTTAATGATACTTCACACAAGTGATCAGTACAATGCCTAGTTGTCCATGGTCAATTCGGGGCTCTAGGTCAAAGGTCAATGTCACAGGGGCTCGGAATAGTAAAATCTTGTGGACGCTAAATCTCCAAACCCCTGGTCAGAATTTAATGATACTTCACAGAAGTGATAAGTGATAAGTGCAATACCTAGATGTGCATGGTCGATGTGTCGGGTCACTAGGTCAAAGGTCAAAGTCACAGGGGATCTTGATAGTAAAATTTTATGGACGCTAAATCTCAAAAATCCCTGGTCAGAATGCAATGATACTTCACAGAAGTTAAAAGTACAATGCCTAGTTGTGCATGGTTGATGTTTGTGGTCACTAGGTCAAAGGTCTAGGTCACAAGGGCTCGAGATAGTAAGATCTTGTGGAGGCTAAATCTAAAAAATCCCTGGTCAGAATTAAAGATACTTCACAGAAGTTATAAGTGCAGTGCCTAGATGTGCATGGTCGATGTTTTTGGTCACTAGGTCAAAGGTCAAGGTCAAAGAGGCTCGTGATAGTAAAATATTGTGGACACTAAATCTTCAAAACCCCTTGTCAGAATTTAATGATACTTCACAGAAGTGAAAAGTACAATGACTAGTTGTGCATGGCCGATGTTTCGGTTCACTAGGTCAAAGGTCAAGGTCAAAGGAGCTCGAGATAGTAAAATATTGAGGACGCTAAATCTGCAAAACCCCTAGTCATAGTTTATTGATACTTCACAGAAGTGATAAGCACCATGCCTTGTTGTACATTGTCCATGTTTCGGGTAACTAGGTCAAAGGTCACAGGGGCTTGAGATCCTAAAATCGTGTGCGCTCTTAATCTCCAAAACCCCTTGTCAGAATTTAATTATACTTCACAGAAGCCTTAAGTTGTGCAGGTCTACCAATTAAAACATCAAATATTACATCAACTTTATATACTGTGTCAGTAGGGTGCTCGGGGGGTATTCATCACATTCAGTGATAGTTCCAGTTTTTTCTACAAAGTAAAGAACTTAACCCAATAATGGCACAAGTAATGTTCACATTGTCAAAAAGTTTAAGATAGTACTATGTCTAAGTAATAACATAATAGGATGTGATTGTACCGCATCCATTGTAAAATCTTATTATTAATACTGAAAATCATTGCAAGCCGATAAACACAAAACAATGTAAAAATGCATTTGGTTTATTCAAATGTGGTGCAGCGCTAATTAAGCTTGAACGAGCAGGTGTGCTAATATGCATGTAGATGACTGTGAATGTTCATTCTAAATAACAGTAAAGAATGCTTGACTGTAACTCAAATAATGATTTCTGATTAACACTGTTTGAAAAATACACAATTTCAAAATGAGTACTTCAATATCATGTTTACAAATACTCAAGTCTTAACTTTAGCTGCCGAAATGTGTTTAATTTTACAGTCACTATTCAGTTTTAGCATTTGCTGGTTTCAACAAAATGCACTCTCTCGCTGTTCGAAAAATTGATATAAACACAATAAAAGCAATAGAATAAAAGTGTTATTTAATATCCAAGTAACAAGAAACCAGCAAATGCTAAAACTGACTAGTGACTGTAAAATTATTAAAAGGTGAACTCTACAAATCACTTGAAAATTCGAAAGTAAAACGGAAAACATCTTTTTGTAGTAGATATCAGTTCAATGAAATCCGACCAATATCTTCAAGTTTGTATCTCGTACATTATTAACACATTTCTTTCAAAATATCTGATATCATAATTAACAATGATAAAACACATTTCGGCAGCTAAAGTTAAGACTTAAGTATTTGTAAACATGATATTGAAGTACTCATTTTGATTGTGTACTTTTCAAACAGTGTTGATCATAAATCATTATTTGAGTTACATTTAAGCATTCTTTACTGTGAATTAAAATGAACATTTACAGTCATCTACATGCATATTAGCACACCTGCTCGTTCAAGCTTAATTAGCGCTGCACCACATTTGAATGAACCAAATGCATTTTACATTGTTTTGTGTTTATCGGCTTGCAATAATTTTCAGTATTAAAAATAGAATTCTTTACTTCAACATTTACAATGGATGCGGTACAATCACATCCTATCATGTTATTACTTAGACATAGAACTATCTTAATCTATTTGACAATGTGAACATTACTTGTGCCATATTGGGTTAAGTTCTTTACTTTGTAGAGCAAATAATATTTTGTACAGTATTTCCAAAAGGTGCCATTACCTGTATTCTTATTCAGTCGTCAAATACTTAAACAAGATAAAGAAATGAAGACAATGAATATATGATCTGCTGTTATGTTTAAGCATGCCCTCCGTGAAAGCAATATTACGTTGAGACCCCGACCCACCAAAAGACAAACGTGTATAATTATGTTACGTATAAAACATTTACACTGTATCAAAAATGCAATTTTGAAAAATCATTTTGTCTGGTTTATGGCCGAAATCACTCCAAATAACTTGTACAGTTTTATGTTGAGTTTCAATGCACATTTATACTCATTTAAACCTATAATTACTTTATGAAATAGTAAGACACTAACAAAAATACAATAATGATAAACAAAAACTACATTTTCAGGTTGTATCAAATATACACCTCTTCAAGGGAGACAACTTAGCAGTTACTAGTCAAAATTTTGTGCAACAGTTGCATGAAAACTTTCCCGAAAAGGTAAGTTGATGCTGTATTTTATATAGACTTTTACAGAAAAACCTGTAAATCCAAGAGCTTATATTTTCATACGTAACATCTTAATTGGTTTACTACTGAGTTTACTCATTTAAGACTCATTTGGTTAAAAGTGACCTCGTCATAAGGAATCAATTGTTTTACGTACACTTACATACAAAATAGCTCTATGGGATAAATAAAATGTTCCCTTTCTACCGACATTGTTTACACCATTGAATCAGTAAAAACATGAAAAATGCGCAAACATACATAGAATTTCTTTTTAGGTTAGGTAGTGACATTTAAAATTATTTTTTCAAACAAGATACTTCGCAAAACACTTAAGACTTGTTTTCTCTGCATTGAAAAACTCATCGTAGGCATGATTAGACATATTTTGCTGTTAATTCATGGGAATGTTTCTTTTAAAACCAATAGTTTTAAAATCATTTACAGATTTTAGCAGTGGAGCCAAGAGAATATTCTAAAATTTGGTATTTAAATGACTGCGAAGTTCCGTCATCATTACAGCAATTGCAATGGATTCTTACCAGAAGGTCCAATATTAAGGTAATGTAGTCTTAAGGTTATATAGAGTCTCATTTGGCTTTGCGGGATTATGGTTAAGTTATACTTAAAACACAATGAATGCTTGGACCACTGGTCAGAAATTTTCTGGTTGTTTTCTTATTATTAGATAAAAGTATAAGTGAACCTTAAGAAATAGGATAAATATTATTTTTATTGAGACAGTCTCAACAGATTTTCACTGTATTTAAACGAAATAAAGCTGTTATATTAAGTCATAACTATACATTAGTTTAGTTATAACTTCGATATAATTATTTTTGTGATAAACGATTTCTTAAAAATGATGACCAACTCTGATGATCGTTATTCTGAAGTGTAATATTACTATACTACATCTGTTACTATACCTAGTAACACTTTTGTATGGAGAAAAAAATGTTTTATTCGTCCTCCTGAAGTAAATGCATTTTACTAAGAAAATGAATACCTATAACCCTATGTTTATTTCAAAAAAAAAAAATTGTACGTTACATTTTTCGATTTTTATGTGATGTGCACGCGGAGTGTGGGATAACCCTATGTGAGATAAGATTTTCCATCACTGCTAAAAATAGAGTTTTTTCTGTCCGGTAAGTGAGAAAAACTTATCTCACATCGCTTATCTCACATCGCTGCCGGACTATTTTTACGTTAATTGTAAGCAGACATAAAAATCGAAAAATGACTGTAAAATTATTTTTGAAATAAACATAGGTTTGTTGGCATTCATTTTCTTAGTTAGATCATTTTCTATCCATCTATAGCAGTTTTGAAGTAAAAGAGAAAAAGTTGATTTTCATTTTTTCATCCCCATCCTGTTTTTGCACTTATTCCTTCTTACTTGTGTGAAAATGCGATTTAAACGGTGAGAAAATAAATCTACCATGTCCATTGAGTTGTGGATAAGGAAATCCCACCCGAGGGTTGAGATACGTCCAAAAAACTCGACATAGGTGAGAAAAAGTTTTTTGTGTTTGATAGAAACTACCGTTTATCACTAAAGGCCCTGCTCCGCCTTATATTATACTAAAATAATATTTTAGTTTACTTATAATGTGTAATCAATGTGCTGATGTGGAAAATAGTTTATTGATAATGCGACATTGAATTTTCTGTCGTCACCATATTTTCAGTCAATCCAAAATACATTTAATTTCATTTGTGTGCAAGCATTTCCATCTTTCTAAATTCGACGCTTAAATTTTATCTCAGTCATCATCAGTACGTCAATCCAATGAGAATCAAATTTTAGAAAGAAGTTTTCCATTCTCATAAGGTCCTTTTTTATAAAGTTATTATAAATTCTTCTGGTTTTAAAAAGTACCATTTTTCGGATTCAGCGAGATGCCTTTAATGGCCAAATAGATAGAAAGAATTCGTTTTCCCGGTTCGTTAGGGGACATTGTGAAATGTCTTGAGTAGCTATAAGATATCAACCCAGTGCAAAATTGCTGTTGTATCTTACTGCCCGGTAACTCCTGTTACTATAAGCTTAAATAATCCGGTTATTCAAGATAACCCGTCCTATTACTTATTTGTTGTATCTTTTAAGTACATGCATGCTTAAGAAATTCTACGTTGTCTTCAATAACGCCTTTCTTTCTTGTTAGATCAAGAAAAATTGGCCATATTACGGAATGGATGTACAAGAAGCTTGGTCAATGGGATATACAGGTAAAGGCGTAAAAGTAGCTGTGGTAGACATTGGAGTGGAGTTCAATCATACAGATCTAAAGCAAAATATCGTAAGTTGTTTGAATTGAAAGAAACTTTGATGAATTAGTTGTCTTTGTTTAGATTTTTAATGTAGCATCGATAAAAGTGATAAATATGCCGTTTCTGAACAGTCTACAGGGTTTAAGCAGTACAATAATATATAGGTTATATTTTCATCAGTTTTGAGAGCATGTATTAATTTTTTACATTTCAAATAGAACAAGACATTGTCTCAAAGTTTTATTGAAGGAGATAATGGAAAGGGAAACGCTCGGTACTTACATTCTTACCAAGAACTTGACATTGACGCAAGGTAAGTGAAGTAGACACAAGGTAAGTGAAATGATAGTTTATGTTTTTTATAACAGTTTATAATTTATGCTTCTAAACTATAGGAAGTACTTGACTTAGTTGATTGACATTTTCGTCATTACACATGTGTGTTTAGAACATGTTTTAGTAAAGTGTAGATAAGTATAAACTTTAAGACTAGAAGTGTGATATGTACAGCAATAAAACTCTTTATTTGATATTACTCGAAAATAAAGACTGAAACACGTGCAGCTTTCTCTATATTTAATATATCCCTTCAAGGGATGACCTTGGCATTCAGAAAGCAAGTATTCTACAAACTCTACGCACAAGAGATTCACAACAATATAAATGTGACATTAATCTGTAAAGAATTCGAACATGAAGTAATTTGGGTTGTCGTGGCCGCTCAAAACTTGGTAGGGTATGCGCTCAGGCTCCTACCAAGATTGATTACAAAACTGCAGCAACAACAATGAAAACTTAAATTACGTCAACCGATAGGAGACCAGACGCGACAGGCTATTAATTTACACACAAAATTAGCATTGTTACTATAAATAGCTAAGCACGCACCTTTAAGGCAATGCGACCGCTTGTGACTTGCAACCACACAGCAGCGTATTACTATGAGAGTCCAACTGGTTGCGCAATTATAAGTCTCTGCTCCCAACCGGAACCGGTACCAACGTTGAAAGAAAAGAGCCCATAACCACCTAACCAGCGCTAAAGGGATGTGCCGACTACGTAATATGAGCTTTATTGATACCTTTACCTTGCAAAACAGCGAAGCTAGCTAGGTCTTACCTGTACTATTAGGGTCAGACCTAGTGACCCGAAGCAACACGAGTCAACTACCATTAAAGAGGCAAACAGTATCATTCGCCAGTCACGGTGCAAGATGTACTGTGCAAATGCGATATGTGAAGCAATGCAACCGACTTGAAGCAACTAAAGTCAATATAACAACGTAACATGCCTTTGCCTTGCTATGAGATCAATTTCGTTTACCGATTATAGACGCCGACGTCCCGACGGGAACGTACTGATTACCAACGGCGAAAGACGGTAAGCCTATAACCAGAAAGAATAGCGATTTCTTACGCTAAAATGTTGGTAACGTTAATCAAAATAACTTCCGAATGAATACAGCGCCTGACCAATTTCCGGTCGCTGAAATTTTACCACACCATTTAACTATCATGCATATACTGAGCAACTGAAGAACAAAAAGTTCTTCTTTAATTAATTTAAAAGATAGATGTTTAAGAAACACGCGTTTTATCTTGAATTATACACCCTGTAACTTAACTGTCCTATGTTATCCAAATCAAATCATTAAATATAGGAATAACTGTTTTGTAATTTTGATATTTGCGACTGTATATACGGTTTTTAATGGTCGCAAATATTTTTAACGGCGACGGCGTTAGCCGGAGCTGTTAAAACTGTTTGCGACCATTAAAACCGTATATACGGTCCCAAATATCAAAATCACTAAATAGTTATCCCTTTCCTAACGCACAATGTGTCTAAATGCGATAATTAAAAGGCCGTTTGAATTTTGCGACTATATAAACGTTAATTAATAGTCGCAAATTGAAACGACGTCACCAATCAGAAACGACGTTACATCGGTACTGCGTTAGAATCACAAATATTAACTGTCAAAAAACTGCAAGAGTTCCTGATCACTATATCCTATAGACAGAGTTAATAACAACAACACTTCAGCACAACGTATATGGCATTGTCACTATATACCAGACATATTAATAGTTCACTTGTGTACAGTTTATGTGGCATTAGCTGTATCCCAGTTGGCTCTGGCATTTGGATATGGATCGCAATCAAGCAGCACTTCTTGGTACATAGGAGCAGATTCGATTCGGATAACGTCATAAAACATCAATAAGCAACATCTCCCGGAAAATAAACCCAAGATAGCAATTCTGGTACAAAACAAATATGTTTATGATAAACAAAGTTGTAAATAAGCCGATACGTAAACAAACATTTTTAAATATTTGTTTATATTTTAGAAATTGTAGAAGATGATGACTTGTAAATTGATGGGGTGTGGCGTGCGGGCAAATTCGATTGTCGTTTGATACGTGTGTGTAAATCGACTGAGAAAGTTGCACGGGTTTTTCGGCTTAAATACATGTTGAGCCGCTTGTTCCTCGGTTCAATAACCGTACACTATACATTAACAATTAATGAAATGGGACTTAGTCTTCCTATGATTAAAACAGAGTGATTCAAAATCCTTAGCAACGGACGAATTATGATTTCTCGTACAAATAAACGAAATTATTTGTAAGAAAATAATTTTCTATTACTTTTTCTGTAAATGATGTGATGTCAAGTAATCTACTATATATTTAGCTTAAGTTCTGGATTAGATGATGTAAATAGCTCAAACCTTTTACCAAAATAATGTGTGTATAAAACAGTGTAATTACAATTACTTATCCTATGTACTTTTCAGCCACGGAACTCTTGCTGCAGGACTGGTAGCTGCAGAGTATGGCAATAATTTCTGTTCAGCTGGTGTAGCATTCAACGCAACGATAATTTGTAAGACTATAAGGTTCTATACTTTTATGTTGCATTGTTCTACTTTTTGTCGTATATAAAATACCACAATACTCTAAAGGAGTAGTTAACATTCGCTTTTAGAAAGAAAGAATACTAAGATAATTGACAAAAATGCCATTAAAAGGCTGGAATTGGCAATATGTGCTTGCTCCATGACTATGCTTACCATACGAAGCAACATTGTCGAAACCTATTTGCAACAAGAATTGTTTTCCCAACACAACATATTTTCGTTGTCTAGGATATTATGACTCCTTTTTATGTTCGCTTGCTTTGAATTATAAGTCTATGATTATGTTATTATTGTATAAGCTTAAAGGCATGAAGAGAACGCCCGATTGGGGACTAAGCAACTAACACATGCATTTTTCCAGCGTTAAAAGTGTTTGAGTTACCCGAGATAACTTCTCAGCACTTCCAAATAACATTTCCTGACGATCATGTTTCACAAGCCTTGGAATATAACAGAAATGAAATAGACATTTACCTCTGCAGTTTCAACCTTGATAACAAGTTTAGCACTTCTACAAATCATATACGGACCGTGCTTCGAGAAGGTGTGATACACGTAAGTGTTAGATTCTTTATACGACGTTGGCTTGGATTAAATGACTTCAAATAAGAAATCAAACATGTATACAAATACAATCGTTTTGACTTGCTTGGAGATCATAATGATCGACTTGCTGAATCGTTTTTTTTTTATATAAATACATGGTGAAATCTATATCATATTTTAATCCTGGCAATTCAATTAATTAATTTTTTTTTTAATGTACATTATAAATATTGAAGTGAATCCAGAAAGTCAAACATCTGATAGTTATAGATCTAGATTGAATGATTTCAATTAAAATGAATGTTAAAAAAATATCCATCGTGCCATTCTCATTCCTAAGGTGGTATAAAAATCAACAATTTACTTCCCTTGTTTTGTATGTTTAATTTTCGAAAATCTTAATTCGAGTTTACAGTCTTCTTATGAAGTTAAATGTGTAAATCGTTATTTTCGTTTGTAGGGTAGAAATGGAAAGGGCAGTATATTTGTGTTTCCCTCCGGAAACAGCCGTCAGTCTGTATATGACTGCAACACTACCCCGTACACGAACAGTATATACTCTATCACAATTGCAAGTGTTGGAAGGGGTGGGACAAAACCTAAATATGCTGTTCCATGTTCATGTATACTAGCATCTACATATGGTGAATTTAAAACATACAATGGAAGTCGAAGATTGGTAAAGTCTCTTACTCGTTGTGCTCACTATCTAAGTAATTTACAAATACTAGCTGATACATTTGATGTGGCTTTTAAGGTTACGAGATAATCATGAACTATTTAATTTGTCTGATCAGTTTGTGTTGGCAATATTCAATAATATTTTTCATTTACTAAAACAGGTAAATGTCTGCTTTTCACCAAATAACTTTGTTTGAAGACTGGCATGCGTACAGGCCTAGTTACCTGAAGAAATTACAAATTATCTTAAGAAAAAGTTGTAAAATATAGCTAGTACTAGATTACTACTTTTAGAAACGTAGGGCATCGTGGAAGAAAATTGGTAAAGCAAAACTATGTTTTAATTCCTATACTATTGATACATAGTACCGTGAAAGTTTTTGACTGTTTGGTCACACGTTGGGTTGTTTATGTCCGATGACATAGCTTACTTAGTCTTCAAGTTTATATATATATAAATGTTATGAAACATTGTGCCTTATATATTATATCAATGTTGAATGACTTGTCTTCAATATTAATTCAAAGGAATCACCAATGGTGCGAAACAATTGTGGAAACTTTAGTGGTACATCTGCTTCTGCAGCCGTAGCATCCGGGATCATTGCACTAGTACTGGAGGTAAAGTGAGTATTTAAACCAACTGCTTCACTTCTGATTACGTCGACTGGTTTCATTTCATTTCTCAAGTAAGGACGCAATGATTTTTCATAGAAAAACAAAAAGACGCGGCAGTGCCGCCAAAGCAGGTTTAAACGGCGCTTAGTAAGTGACCTTGACCTTGACCCCCCCATTCTTTTGCTTAAAACAATCTAAAAACCAAAAAAATCTATTTTTAGTAACAGTGACCTTGACCTTGACCCTACTGACCTAGACCCAACATTTTTTTTTCCTTAAAACAATCTTACAGCTTAAAAAAATCAATTTTTGTAACAGTGACCTTGACCTTGACCCTAGTGACCTTGACCCCAAATTTTCTTTTGCTAAAATCAATCTAAAAACTAAAAAAAATAAAATTCTATTTTTTGAAACAGTGACCGTGACCTTGACCCTAGTGACCTTGACCCAGTGACCCAAAGCTTTCTCTCCACGCAAACTCCATACACATCAAGTTTCATTACAATTGGTCACTCCTAACTCAAGTTATTGAGCAGAAACCATGTATCTATTTTTAGTAACAGTGACCTTGACCTTAACCCTAGTAACGCCAAATGCAATCCCAAGCTGCGTCTCCACGCAAGCTCCCTACACAACAAGTTTCATTGTAATTGGTCACTCGTATCTTGAATTTTTGAACGGAAACCGTTTTTCTATTTTTAGTAACAGTGAACTTGACCTTGACCCTAGTAACCTAAATGCAATACCAAGCTGCGTCTTCATGCAAGCTACCTGCACACCAAATTTCATAACAAGTGGTCACTCCTAACTCAAGTTATTGAACAGAAGCCAATGTTTGATGCCTGTACGCGCACCCGCCCGCCCGACATACGACATCGCTTTTCTAATAAGCAGGGTTTTTTTAAACTACTTAAAAAGCACGTGCATATAAAATATAAAACATATATTTAAATCAAAATGTAATATATTACTTATCTTCTTTCGTTAAAAATGGTAAAACTAAAATTGATCACCATTTGAAAATCTATAAGCACGCCAGCTGAACGAACCAAACCTGCAAAGTTAAATAGATAGATTCATTTCGGTAAAAGTGTACATAAAACATAGCATAATCAATAAGGTGCAAAGTTGGGTATAGAAAACAATCTTTGTACATAAACCACTTTCTTGAAAGTATACATGTCGTTATATGTGTAGTCTTACCTGTAAAAGTAGTTTAAAATCCGCTTCTTTATTTAGACATGTCATATTCTCAAAGGTCTTTCTGTTGTTGTCATCAGGAACATACACCTTGGAATTTTGGAAAACTATTAAATTCTCCTGTAGTCATATCTCTCATTTGGTTAAAAGAAAACCCGTATACACATTGGGTATGTCAAACGTACTGAGTGATAAACAACTTCATTATTTGAAAGATGCCATGAAAAAAAACTGTGTAACTTACACAGACATCACTGAAGGCTGTTATTGACAAACTTCTATAGTTGGTTCAGGTGTTTTATTTCTCTCTTTTTATCACAAGTTAAATAGTGTTGTTGCTAAAAAAACTCATATTATTCGACCCGTATGCTATAAGTGCGTACAGAAATTTGCAGAACTATTGAAAGGTCATTGAGTTACGGCAATTGTTCTTCAAATGTTTATTCCAAGATTTGACTTACAGGAAACGTTGTGCTTAAAAAACATTATTTGCCAGAGATGACATGAAAATAGGAAGCATAAAACTTGGAAGCCTTGCTGTATATGAAAAGCATTTTTGATCCTAATTTGTTAAAGAAATAGCAGATGCAGACTGCAAGAGACGAGAGAAGAACGTGTGAGACATGTGAAGATTATGCAAGCCTTCGCAAATCTTAACGATATTTTAACCTTTGCACTTTCTTGCCAAAATGCACACATCCATTGTTGTTCCTAGATTACGTGTTTCTTTTTACTTGAGATTCAAATACTGTAATCGTTCACTATTTAAATAATGTCGTGTCATTCAGAAACTTGCCCTACCTTTTAAACACAGGTACTGTTAAATTCTAGAAAAATGTGGTTATCTCCTATGCATCCGAAATTTTATATGGAATAAAGGCACTACCTATCCGATGATCAAATTTGATAGATAATTGTTATCCATTTTAGTCGGAGTGCTCGCTAAAATCAAAGAACGACCCCGATTGTCCCGAAAGTGAGACGCTCTTTAGGCTTGTGCTATTTTTCCTAAAATAAAGTGGCTGCTCATATGTTTCATGTCCGAAATCGCTTCAGGGTTTTATACTTAATTATGAAAATATGAATTGTTTATGGTTAACGCATTTCAGATAAACGACACTAAATGAAAATATCTCTTGCTTAAATAATGCATACCTCTTCGTAGACAGACTTTTTATGTATGACAGATTTCACCGAAGGACTTGCACAGGGAAAGGATCGCTTAACTTTAGGTTAACTAAAAGAGCCACAGGTCGTGATTATAAATAATGCAATAATAATTGTCAATAATACAGTAAGTGCCTCCATCAATGTCATATAGTTGTGAAATATCTAAATATCTTGACATGCAGCTTAAATCTCACTTGGCGGGATGTGCAGTACATCATAGTAATGTCGTCGTCATTGGAAAGAATAACAACCCACACAGAGATGACAGAAACAAATGGAATTGGTCTGAGATGTAAGTGTATACATGAGCTTGTTAATTTAATGATATCAATTTAGTAATCGATAATAAACTGAAAATACTGTATAAAATTAGTGTATTCGAATTGTGACATCCAACCCACAGACGGTCGCAAAGTAGGAGTTGTCTAGGTCCATAGGTCCTATTAAGCGCAAATGGGCCCATGACGTGTGTGGACCAAGTTGAATAATAGCATGAATCTTGAGCTAATTGTTCAATTGCACGAAGCTATGTACAGAAAACTCTGATAAGTGTTTAAAATAAACTGTGACGTACAAATCTGTAAGTTCTTCAAAAGGATTCAAAATTAATATCAGACTGAACGAATTTTCAGTTTGGTCATGATATACAATGGTCGCAAACAACGAAAGGGTGAATTTCTTTGTGCGTTTTGAAAGACTTATTAATAAATGAAAAATAATAATGACAGATATGTGACAGTACATGGTTAAGTTTTGACTGTTAAAGTAAAGCCCAACATAATATGGTATAGTTACATGTAAAGTTGTGATTTGGCACATGAACAGAATTTCGACACATGGCCTACTTTTCCTTTAAAACAGATAATAAATGGTTTGGATTTGGTATAATGAATGCAACTGCTGCGATTCTGCATGCTCTAAAGTGGAATACAGTTCCTGCCCAACTTAATTATATGATATCGGAGCCGTTAATTGAATTGAGGTAAGCATGCACATTCTACAACTAATGCACATGATAGAAATTTCTTTTATGGTTAACAGGTAACAGAATCACTTATGCCAAATAAAGAGTCTGTTTTTAAGGTTATCTTTACAATATTTTATTTGTGCAGTAAATACAAAAAAAAATGTACATTCTACGTGTTATTGATAGCATCTTATGTATTGTGAACTATCAACACATTGATATTCGCTTTATAGTTTTCACTTTCAAATCGTTTCCAAACGTTAAAGAGACAATGATGTGTAGGCTTAACGCAGATAACATAATTAATACCGAAGTTTCTTAAGTCACAGAGAGAAATTGTTAACTACGAATACACTTTGCGTTAGGTCAGACAAAAGACGCTTTTAATTATTAAAAGTATTAAAAGACAATTGTTAAAATAAATATTCAAAGTATTAACTTGAACAAATCAATGTCAAAAATAATGAAATCTTCAAACTTCAGCAGTGTCCAGCGCACGTGTTATCGCTCGTGTTTGATAGATTATCATTATCAAACGTAATAGTGTTTCACTATCATTTTTGCATTTTAACGTCATCAATATAAAGTTAACCAGTGTTACTTCTTATAAAAGCAGATAATAATCTTTGATTATAATGTGGAACACATTTACAAAATAGCTACAGTACTCCACTTCCATTTTCCTCTATTTTTATAGTGCTAATGGCGCTTAAAAGAAAAGCCGTTTGTCTTAATTAGCACTACTTCTGACAAGGAAATACAAGTTATACCGGACAGGGTTGTCTCGAGATAATAGTCTAGATAAAAACATCGCTTACATATTAAGTATTGTGCTGTAACTTTATCGTCCTCACAGCATTACCAGTTCGTATGAAATGAAACTGAAAACCATTTAAAAAGATAATATATTTATTAAGCATATAAACATATAACTGTAGTTTTGCGAAAAGCGCACCTTGGGTCTTGAAATATCTTTAAAAAATTGATACAGACATTAAGCCACATCTAAATTGTTTGAACAAATTGAGAACACCATAAAAGGAAACGACTAGGATAGCGAGAAATATTAACTTGATCGGTCTATAAAACTTGCAATATCATTTGGCATTTTACTAGTTCATGCATGATTTGTATATTATCCAGAAAAAATAACACAGTCTTTATAAGGCAGCTTTTTCTTGTCAAACAATGCATGTTCAATCCGTAGCTATATCGCCCTGACATGAAAGTAAATCCAAACTAATGTTTATTCCAGTTGCCAAAATATCGCGAAACTAATCTTTTTAATGCGGTAACCTTATTTTGTGAGCTACATTGTGTGTCAACTGATTTTGGTTTGTGCTACCAGGTTACCAAATAATGAAATGTGTTTAAGATATTCAAATTTTAGAACATAAGAAGAAAATAAACAGTAGCCAAAAGGTTATGAAAATATCGAATTATCCTCGTCTCAACATATACATGTATCTTTTAAAGACATGATGCTGTTATAAATATGTGGTATATAACACAGGCTAACAAAAGCTTACTTACAAGTTGTACGGACAAAATATATATTAAATGTTTGGTGACAGTGAGTAAGAGGCAGTTATGAAGATAAAAACTTTTAAATGAATATTATTAAATTTCCACATAAACTGCAAACATGTTTTCAATATTTGTCGAAGTATCCAAAGGTCTTATGCGACACTGATGACATTTCCTAGCTGCGAGATGAATTCCACCTGTATCCGATACGTAGAGCAAGTGCGCGTACACATCGATTACCAAACATCACCTCAGATCGAGGATCAACTTAAAATTGTTCTGCTCTCTCCGGCTAAAACATGTTCCACACTTCTTAGACGAAAAGGTGTACCAAACATTGATACCAAACCAATCAGTAGAAATTGGAATTTTACATCTTTGCAATTTTGGGGAGAGAATCCACATGGACATTGGATTTTGATTGTGAGGTTAAATGGAAATTTAAAATTAAGTAAGTACTATTTTATATTACAGTAATCAAGAAAACATACCTAACGATTTTATCGGTAACATTCTGTAAGTTTTCATGAAGTTATTGTTCATATACTTTGCTCACACGTATGTTATTATAGATGTTGATACCAAGGGGAACATACATTATGATATATCATGGCTAAAATATCCTATGGCTATTTATTTCAGATTCACAATTTCGAATTCGATTTGTTACGATCACAATTTATGGTGTTGCGACTAACCCCTTTCCAAATGACTTTAAATTATATGACAACTCGAAGAAAGAGAAAATTGAGGCTAATGATAATATACAAGCGATTATTTCTAATCTCTTACAACATTTGGACAAAACGCCAAGAGGAAGGAAAACAACCTCTCCACCAAAGAAGAACGACGATGAAGAATTTCCTATACTTAGTTTTCTTGCTGTTTTGCTTTCAAATTTACTCGTTATTTTGATATTTTTTGCATTTGTAGGGGTTATCCGTTTCATGCGTTTTATGTGTTGGATATAAGAATTTACCACTGTTTATTTCACCATAGGGACCTTATTATTCTCATCCTATATGAATAACATCTCAGTTGGCAAAGTAATAATTTAAAAAGCAAGCACGAGGATGAAAATAGGAATATCTTATAATGCATTCAATAATACGTTTTGTTTTATCCCTTATTTTTCCCCCGCCAAAGGTGGATGGATATGCGGATGGATATTGTTTTGGCGTTTTCCGTCCGTCCGTCCGTCCGGAGTCATTCTTCAAGAACATATGGATAGAATTTCATGAAACTTCAAATAAGTGTACAATATCATAATGGGGCATCGCACACACACCTTTTGTCAAGATCGGATTTGTATCTACAGTTATTGCCCTTTAATTGTTATTTTCTTCTATATTCAATTGAAAATATAAAATTCTATTTCTCTGAAACCGGTTATCAAAATTAAATTGTAATTGGCTCAAATAATTTAATGATGACTCTTTCTAATATCAATCTCCTACACTTCCTGATTGTTTTTAGAAATGAGACCCCTTAAGTGGGTGTAGTGCTTTTCTGAAATACTCTAATTACAAACTTAGAAATTTTTGTTTTCTTAAACCGATAATACTGATTTAATCAAACTGATAATACTGATTTAATCAAACTGATAAGAATAGAGTTGTGTATAACTGTGAGACGCTGAAAAAAGAGTAACCCTTCAGAGATGAGGCCCCAATGTGGTGGTGAAAGTTTTAAAATATTTTGTTTTTTCTCAAATGGCTTGTCAGAATATTATTTTGTTTGGCACAAACCATTAACTTTATATTCTCTAACAACACAAAATTATTTAGGAACTGAAATTTTACAGAAATAAGTCCCTTAAAGGTCCCATTGATTGAAAAAAATTTCTTTTTAACATTTGAATATTATTCGTCAGCAAATGTAAATTTGATAATTTTTAACGTAAAATACCAAGTGGTTACCTGTCCGTAAGCCCATAAAGTTCTCAAAAGACACACCTGTACGGAAAGTGACGATAATATTTCCGGAAACCTACGAGCAGCAGTTTCGGAATCGCTAACCTGGAGTGACGTCATAAGCAGTACAATCGTGGCGGATAACAGGTACTCTAACAACAACGAAAGCGATAATTTCATCTTATTAGGCATCTTCAGAGAGTAGAGATGAGGATATTTTGAGCCCGTAACGTATAGAACGAAGTCCGTGTAATGTTATAAAATTATTTGATTAAAGTATAAAAGTACAGCAGTTATGTCGAGTTTTTTTATATGCAACTTCTGTTTCTGTTTGTTTCTATCAAAATGAAATCTATGTTTCATTCTTAAATGTGTAAGAAAAGTACCATGTAAATGTATCGAAACGATCTAAATGTACGCATGCACGTGACTTACAAACTATACAAATATGGACGATATTATTTCCATTGATGATGAAAATGAGAACACAAATGCCCGATCTAATTACAATATCTAAAATGACGAGCTTGATTTTTCATGACACGTTTTCTTGTTGGTAGTTTAAAGAATTAGATTTACAATTGAATTAAAAATGTAAACAAAATAGTTTACACGATTTTGTTGGTTAAAAAACAATTCTGACGCAAATCTATTTAAAAACTCATTATAATTAAAATCACGATATCTACCTGAATACGTGTCAAATTTCACATTAAGAAAAATATTTCATTCTAGTACATAAAATGTGTCATCGGCAACCAAAAAGATATACTTTCTGAGCATTTATAGGGTTGCTGGAAACTTTCTTTTGCTGAATTGCTTTTTGAAACTTGAAAACATAAATAATGGTTTCATAATTTTAATTGGGCACTTTGCATGTTAATAAACTATATTGTTGTTGTTTTTGTTGTGTAATTATCAAATGCAATTGTCCAATGTGCCATATGCAATAATGTGTGACGAGTTAGATTGCTGGCAGGGGGGCGCCAATTAACAACAAATCATATCGCATCCTTTGTTGTGACTTATGCCCTTGGGCTAGATTAACTATAATTCCTTCGAAGGTTAGATCTACGCTAATTAGCATCTAAATCAAAGTCAATAACGATAAATCTCTCTAAATTTTTATATTTTGCAAATTTAAGTAGGAACTAGGTGATCTAACGATCTTATTCTGTCATATATTCAATTCACGATGTTATATGTATGCTCTTCTGTAAGTCCATGTCTTTTTGTCTATTGGTATGTACTTGTGTTGCTATAAACATATGTATATTTGTTTTATGCAATAAACATATTGTAGTTGTAGTTGTAGTAAAAAAAAAAATTATTTACCATGGCGACGTTGTTAAAACGAGATATTGTTAAGGATTTGAAACTTTTATGGATTACTGATGTAAGTAAAACTTCTAGTAGAGTAACTGTTTTATTCTATATAGGGCCTTTGTTCTACATTATTTTATTTAAATGATTTTGAATATAAACGCCAGCTTTTTTTTTTATAAAGACTAGATCTTTAAAAAATGTGTCTTAAATAATATCATAATATTTTGTAATAAAATACATTTTGTAACAAAAGTTTCAACCTAATATCCTCGTATATGATGTAATTCGGCATGATTTAAGTTATACAAGTAAAGTTGCACTTGGGGAAATCTAGATAGGAAAAGTTTGTAACAAACAAAGTCTTAAACTTATTCCTAAAGAAAATAATTAAATTGAATAGATCGAGATCATTCTACAAAGGCCGAATTTAAAATACATTTTCTGTCTTTTCTTGTCGTGCATGAGCGACTGAGTGGACATTCAACGCTTGGACCGTTTCACGCAGTTGCTAATCTAGAATTTTGAAACGTTCGTCATACAGTCACATGAAGTTCGGACCCGAAAAGTTATATATTAAACACCCCGGGCCGACCATAAATCATATATAATTCGTATTATATATGCTTGGGTGTTTTATAAGAATGAAAGTCCAGGGCCCAAACTTCATGCGACTGCGGTTCTTCCCTATTGTCTTAGTCACTGATTTTTTATATTAGAGTCCCAAGGTATACTGGTGTAGGCTTATTCTCTCACTTCATTTGTTGCTGCATCCACCCAGAACACACCAAGCGCCTCTCATTCACAAAAATAATATAAATTGTAATTTAATCGTGTTTTTACACGGAGTTTTGTTTGCTCGTTTACTATAATCAATGTAACGGATCTTTCTCGAGTACTGCAAGTGACGTCACACGGAAACTTTTCCGATATTTTATGGATGTCGCCGATGATCGTAATATTTGCGTTTCGGTGAAATACCGGCCAATTTGTATTGGTGATTTATGTCCCAATAAACACGTTTCTTGTCGAAAATTTCCGCCTAACTGGGTTCAGTGCACTTAATTAACAAATGGCTTACAAAATATCAACAGGTGAACTTTTCAATCAATGGGACCTTTAAGGTGATGTGGTGCTTTTCTTATATAATTATTCTATATATAAATTTAAGAATTCTTGTTGTCTTAAAGATGTAGTACTTATTAAATTTAATTACGACAATTAAGTTCTTTATGACTGTAACTTGACTGTAAGATGAGGTGCCAGTGGGTTGGTGAAATTTTTTTAAATGCTTTTTTCGTTTCTGAAAAATACAGACCAATGCATTTTCTAGTTGTTCTTTTTCAGCTACTTGCTTCATTTGGCGGAGGAAATAAATTCACTGAATTCGCTTGTTCAATGTCATTTCGATTATGCTTGTTCTTTCTTGGTTCATTGCATACGTGCATTTTGGAAATACATGTCTCTAATTAGCTAGATTAAGTTGCTATATTTAAAGTCTGTTCCATTCCACTTTGGACCCCCAACTTTGACCTGAACTGAAAAAAACCTGAGCGGTTTTTGTATGAATTTTTCCTGTTTTGTGATCTACAAAAAAGTTTCCCTCAGGAATTTTAAGCGTTTTTGAAACACTCACGTCATTTTGTAAAGATGCCGATTTTTATTTTTCTATGGAGACTCGCCATTGTTTACATTGGACGCCATTGACGTTTACTCTTCCGTTACAGAGAAGTAACGCCAAAGTTCACGTGTTTTCCACTAAAATCTTCGGGAGACATTTCAATATTACAATCAGATGCATGGTTATTAATAATGAGCTAATACAATAACAAAAGTAACGCTTAAATGTACAAACATGTGGAAAATCTAATTAGATCTATAATTAAAAAGATTTACCTAATAATTCCTGCTTTCAAAAGATTCTTTCAATTTCTTTGCCTAGGCTAATGTCGTACTGACAGTCCGTCTACTCCAGTCCATGAGTCATGACAGCACTAAACATTTTGAAAAATCTTTAGTAGTTGTTGAATTTCAGGTGAAGTAGCATAACATGAAAGTGAAACACGCATTCATTTAAACAGTGGCCCAACATGCATGTCACAGTATATCCGTGAACACTCCATAATCCATTTTAAATCCTTTATTTTCCTTCAGGCAGTAATGACCTTGTTCTATTGATCTTAAAACGACAACATAAATTCCAATTCTCCGAAACTTGCTCGTGACGTATTTATTTAGATGACGTAGTATGATAACAAATCTAGGCGACACGAGTGGATCCGACGTGGGAGCGTGCATTTGCGCGCATCCCCTTATGCATACTGGTAGCTTAATAAATTGAAATAACACAAACGAATCCAGTAGTACTGTATAGGCATTTGGTCGAAGATAAAGCTTACACGAGAATGTATAGGGCTTTGGTCGTGTATGAAGCTTACACGGTAGACAAAGATGATAGTACATGTATCGAGAACTGTTTCGTTTACTCATAGTCACGACAACTACAACTCGTATGATCATGCTAGTCTTACTGATGTATACTGGACTTTCATATTTCGTAACAATCATTTTACTTGCTTTTTGAATTGATCCCAGATTTATGGTAAGCCATTTAAAGATTCGATCGCTGCGTAAAAACATCGCGTAGATCTAGATCTACATATTTAGTGTTGTTGTTGTTGTTTTTTTGTTGGTTTTTTTTTTCATTAATAAAATGAATTTTGTCAGGGTCTGAGACTGGTAGATCTATGTGACTGATATAAATGTCAGTTTTATATGTGCGAAGGCTTTAAAATGACTTATTACTTATTGTTGTATAAAATATGTTCTAAGAAATAAATAATATTTGACATGTGTACGTGCGTCTGTATGTCAGTGGTCTGTATAGATGTAGAATCTACTTGAAATTATGTGTAGTTATCTTCTCTTCTCAACTTTTTTGTCTCTGATCTTTTGCAGCTGTGAATGTGTTGTTTTACCTTATTCAGTAGTAGTTTGCATTGACCTCACACATACAAATATTTCAAAGTAAAGTCGAATTATCTACTGAAGCTTTATTTTTTACAATTGAGTGCTGCTGTTCAGATCAGGAATTAAATTGAAGTTCTTTTTCAAAACATCTTACACAACCCGGATGTTTTTTATTTAAAAAATTACATTAATGAAATCTTTGCAAAATATTTTGGTTATGCTCTTAAATAACGTTAAGTCGATAGTTTCCATCGATATGCGAGCTTCTGCAGTCGAGTAATAAACACGATTTTCACGTGCACGGATGTTGAGATTCCTTGCTAATAAATAGTCCATGGGATGATCGCTTTAAAATGCACCCTAAAAAGAGATTAGTTACTACTACTTACAACAAGAATAATGTTAGAACGGCGTGGACACGGGCTTGAATGCTACGGGCTGGACGCACAGTGATGTCCGTTTCAAGTTTGTTTGGACGTTCTAGGCCTTGGATTTCTAGCCTACAGGAAAAGTAGATAAATAAACTAAACATGCGACCACGTCATTTTAAGAAAAAAAGAGAGCCATGATGGCCCTATACGGCTCACCTGGGTATCAATGCGCTTTTCAACAATAGAATAGGTCAGGGGTTATAACCGAGGTCATTCATAAGAATTTTGGAAATAAGTGGTCAAAACTACCCAATTACTACAAATTTCATCTCTCTAATTCAGTAGCTTGAAAATCAAAACTACGTCAAAGGTCAAGGTCAATGTTAGCCAATGTCAAAGTTGAAATCTGCATGCAAAACTGTGAATATGGCTCAAATTCCATTGCTGTAGCTTCAAAACAGAAAAGAAGATCAAGATCAAAGCCGGTCAATGTCAAAGTTGACATCAACATCAAAGTTTTTCAAAATATTTCATTGATGTATATTCAAAAACGGAAGGTAGTTGTCAGTAGCTCATGGTCAGCCTAAGTCAAAGTTAAATTGTCATGCAAAACTACCCCAATTTTATTTCTTTGTTGACACTTTGTACCTATATTCGAAATCGACTTCATCAAGGTAATCATTCTGACCAAGGATCATGAAGATCCACTGAAACTGCAGTCTCTATTGCATACACAAGAATGCTTCGAAAGTTGACCTTTTGACCTAATTTTCCGACCGAGATGACCCATTTTTGAAATCAACCTAGACTACATTAAGACAATCATTCTGAATAAGATAAATAAAAATCAAATTTAAGATGCAGATTCTTTGGTTTTTCTTTAACTTAGTGACCTAAGTCGTGGCTTGAGATGACCCATATTCGAAATCAGTATAGATTTTATATAAAGGTAATCAGTCTGATCTTTTTCATGGAGATATAATGACAAATGTCGATTCAGTTACATAAGGTTTTCTTGCATTTGATATGATGACCTAGTTTTTGACTCGATTTTACCCTTATTATAGATTTCAACAAGGCAATAATTCTGACAAAGTTGCACCAAGATCCAATGAAAAATGCAGCCCCTATTACATACATTAGGGTTTTCTAGGATTTGACATTGTGAACTATTTTTTTGAACCAAGATGACCCTTATTCAAATACTATTTAGATATTATCAAGACACTCATTCGGACAAAGTTTCACGAAGATCCAAAGAAAAATGTAGCCTTAATTGCATACATAAGGTTTTTTTTCTAGAATTTGGCCTGGTGACATAATTTTTTATTCGAGATGATCTGTAATCGAACTCGTCCTAGAATTCATCAAAGCACTCATTCTGACAAAATATCACAAAGATCTAAAGCAATGCAGTCATTATTGCATATACAAGGTTTCCTATTACTTGAACTGGTGACCTAGTTTTTAATCCAAAATGACCCATAATCGACCTTTTTCTAGATTTCACCAAGGCAGACAATCGTACAAAGTTCTGTTAGAATCCAATGAAAATGCAGCTTCTATTGCATATACAAGGTTTTCCTATTTTTAGACCATGGGACCTATTTTTGACCCTGGATGACCAATATGTAGACTCGACCTAGATTTCATAAAGTAAAATATTCTGAATAAGTTTCATGAATATCCAGAGGAAAATATATATTTTGTTGCAAACACAAAGTTTTAAGTATGCACTGACGACAAACAGACAGACAGACGACGGACATCATGCTATTACAAAAGCTGACGTTGACAGATTTACAACGTTTCGAAGAACACGGAAAATACCGATATGTGGACTTTTGGTACTTCTGGAAAGTATCAATACTTTTTAAAAATACTTTTCGAAGTATTCTTCATCTGCATCTTTTGACTTTCATCATCTCTATAGGAGCTGTTGTATTCCGTCTGCAAACAATGAAACAGACACCTATGTCTAAGGTACTGCTGAATAACAGCTAAAATCAAAGCGGACCTAGGCTTTCAGCAAACAGTTTTTTCAGTTCTGGAAACAAATAAAAGTCACAAAGGGCAATATCACGGCTATAGGGAGGGTGTTATAACATTTTCTAAAGAATCAACAACTTCTTTTGTACACACAGTGTCATACGGAGTGTTATGGGAGGGGTGTTGTCATAAAGAAGGACATCTTATCTGCTAGCCCGAACGGCTTTTAAGAATTACTTCAGAGAAGCATTTGGCAATAACAGTTCTACATTTTTGCATAAAATAAGTCAGTATTATTCCATGTGCATCCAAGAAAACAACAAACATTACCTTACTTGCAGAAGGAAACATTTTAAACCTTTTTCGGGGGTGAGGAACTAGCTAGTTTCCGCTGCTTTGACTAGGCTTTTCCTACTACTAGCTTCTTCCTATTGTGTTACTCTACAAATTTGCATCACGAAAACCTCAACATGTTCAACCAATGAGGGAATGAATACCTCAGCGGGCCTCCCTGGCCAATGCTTGCAACAAACACTGGTTCTACCGTTGCGAAACTAAAAACCTAGTAATTCGGTTCTGTAGTCTTTGAAAGATATGGCAAGAAAGGAATTTTATAATACACCCATGTTTTTCTAACTTTGAGTCCATGTTAGCCAAAAAATCCCTGATGTATAAATATAGTGTAACCTCCCCTAACGGTTACCTCCCACCAACAGCCACCTCATTACAACAGCCAATTTGAATTCTCCCGTTGGCTTTTCTATCTGTTTAACCTCCATCTAACAGCAACTTCCAAACTTCGGCCAAGGGCCGCTGCTTTTCTTCCCAAATTAAAAAAGAAACCTCTCAAACGACCAAGGAACACACTAACCGCCAGTCAAATTTTGACCTTGAAAGCGTTCCAAAAAGCAATTTTCGGAAAATTCCCAATGTCTTTATGTTTTATCCATTCTTTTGTTTGACTTTAACATCAATATTTTATGCAACAATTCAGACATACTCTCACCTTTATATAAAAGCTTTACAACAATGTTTAGTACAAAAAAATAAACCCGCAAAAACAATAAAAAAGCTTATCATAATGTGTATTACTGCAAAGTAATCCCTATGAGCAACAGTCACCTCTGGATAACAGCCAATTTCTAGTCATCCGGCTGTTGGCTGTTGTAGGGAAGTTGTACTGTACCATATAAAATGTTCACAAACAATTTTCATACGAATGAATTATTCATGAGATAATGTAGTGCACGAAAAATCCACATTATTTCCGACCGCTTCTCGTATTTCAATATAGCGACTTTTATTCTGAGTTTAGCAGCTTGATACTATGTATGAAGTACTTTGAAATATGTGTTTAAGTTTGAAAACGTTTAAAAAAATATGAAAAAGGACGAAATAGGAAAAATAAAATAGTACGCAAGTTTCAGAGCCTGGTAGTTTTGAATATCTATAGTATTGTTACTTGCATCTTAATCAGAAAATTCATAATTGAACAGGTTCATAAAAAAATACAAATAAAAACAAAACCTAAACAGAATACAAATAAACTTTTTGTTTCAAAAATAACATTGCAATTCAACGCCGTTTTTTACTCGGAAGCTGCGTTTCAAATTTCGCTTAAAATGGATAACTAAAAGAGTTCTTAATGCAAACGCTTGTATAAAATACATGAAACATTAAAACTTTCATAAAAATAAAATCGTGTCATTATTTGCTAAACTGTGGCTAAGTAACTGCTATATTACGCTAGAATTTTTGTTAAGCAACTACGTTCATATAAGAATAATAATCTAATATCCAATATCACATAGTTTTATGGTTTATTGTCATAATTATGCAGTTGAGTGTATGTCCATGCATGAGAACACATGCCAAAACAAAAGTATAAATATAGAACAGTTAGGTGACCTATTTATACATATAAAGTTTTCTCAGATCATTACCAAGTGAAATGATAGCAAAAACATGGATTTTATCCACTAAAAGATTACACTTGTGACATTTTCTATCAAACAGTACTGAGACAGGTTTATGCCACCTGCCTGCTTCAATTTCTAAGGTATGTGATGAGACTCTTAATTGACATTATCACTAATGCGTCAGACATAAAGCAAAACATCAGCATATAAGAGTAAAATCATGTTAACATTCCAGCATCTATACCATTAAACCCGTGCACGATAAACTATACTTCAATATTTTTCAAGTACATAGAAAAAAGAATCGGGTATAATGATGCACCCTGACGCACAACAAGCTTGTGTGGGGAATTTTCCTTACTTACTTTGTTGTCGTATTTAATTTTCGGTCTTACATTATTGTACATATATTTGACAATATCAAATATGTTGCCTGTGACCCCTAGCTTTAAAAACTTGTACCTACCAGATAATTAAACGCTTTAGTAAAATCCACAAAAAATGCAAAAATTATCTTATTATTAGATAAATTAATAATAAGCCATACAACACAAAAATATTATCGATAAGGCCCATATTTTGTCTAAAACCTACGCGTGAGCTTCAATAAACACATGATACTTTTCTGCCCCAGAATTCAATCTATTATGTATAACTTCTGTAAACAATTTATCAAAACTGCTTGGTAATGTTATGCCTACGTAACTATTAACTGTATCAACGTCAGCAAATGATAATTCTAGTTTATACGTACAAAGTACTTCATGATCAGTGCCCTCAGTACATTAAAGAGTTTTTTAATGAGTACAGACCAACTAGAGACCTTCGTTCCAGCTGTGCATTGACATTATTGGTCCCTCGTACCAGAACTGTTACATTTGGTAACCGCAGCTGTAGCCATGATGCTCCGAGCGTAAAAAATGCTCTCCCTAGCTCAGTCTAAAGTGCTCAGTCTTTGAACATTTTAAAGAAACAGTTGAAAACCCATCTTTTTTTAAAACTATCATGCAAACTGAACTTCGTGTTTAAACAAGTAGCTGACGTCTTTTTTAATCAAGTACAGTTACTTCAATATTTTTATCTCTCCTAAATACAACAGGAATTTATGCTCCTTTTTACCTTTTCCGTGTGAGCTTTATCTGGATATACTGTTTCAGGCTGTCTTTAACTTAAAGCTGCTCGCTCTCAGATTTGGGTAAAAAAATAAAGTTCTTCAAACAGTATGTAAATAACGTATTTTAGAACATATAGTCATATAAAAAGGCTCCAGTATAAATTCATGCCACGTATATCTCTAAATTTGAAAAAATACGCTACTAAACTCAAAAGCGTTGCAAACGCTTTTGAAATTTCAATATAAACATATAGTGTAGCGGTGCCGTGTAACCGACATATTCAATCGATTTCTGCAAATTCCTACCTAGATGTTTGCTTAAAATTTGATTCTAGCTTATAGTTTTATATATATGTATAATTATGTCAATTTAAAAAAAATATATTTTTCAACGGTAACTGAGAGCGAGCAGCTTTAAGCTAGTGTTTGAAAAATTTGTGTTTTTAGAATGTTATATTCTAATCTATGCTAACTGTATGCATTTTATGTTTTTATTTTTGAACATATTTATAATATGAAAAGAGTGCTATATAAATTTGGTATAACATTTATAATAGTAATAATAATAATAATAATAATAATAATAATAATAATAAAATAACGTCACGCTTATTATGCAAAGGTACTACAAAACCTTATGACCATGCTTCTGTAAACTATCTAGCATCAAACAAATCATTGAACAATGCACAGAGATATTTTAAAATCTGTCATCCTCAATTCAATTTTATTTTAAATGATTTAACAAGCAATCGGGTCCAGCAGACTTGTCATTATTCAACTTTTCACACTCATCATTATAATTAATAGCATAACACCTCCCGTATAAGTGGTCGTGTCACGCATATGTGATTGGTCCTGTAGCTCCGAGACATCAGCACTTACATTAAGCAAAAAAGCAGGAAGAAAGTGAACTTCAACGGAAGTTACTGAAATAACAATAGCTGTGCAAGTGTCAATTATATATTAATAAATATCCATAATTATGTTCCGCCATTTTCTTACTTTTGATACCTACTTTAGATACATGCCACGCCAATAGATGAGTAAGATTTAATGTATCTCAACAAAATACCAATTTCTCCTTTTAAACGGACGACTAATGTTATAAGTAGTACTATAATTCCTTTTAAACAACGTTGTAGTTACATTATTTACAAATTGTATCCAAATTATTGTTAAGATCATCATTATTCTAAGCATTTCAAATATCATTACATAATCCAGTGAACATATTAGTAACGTTCTCACATTTTAAATTTTCAACAAACCCTTCTCTTAATCCCATTTATATCTATGATTGATGCTGTCCACATCTTCATGAATTTGATAATTTCTATTACTCACTTGTGCTTTTGACATCATACTAGTACTTACAATACAATTCACTTAGGAAATATTGGGTTTTAGTATTTCAAAGCTATGTATGCAGTTAGATAAACTATCCATGCATAAAACACAGTCGATAGTACTGCGACCTTGAGAATTTATGCATGTACATTTACCTAAATTTTATCTAAGCCTGTTCTTCGATTTAAAATCTTAAACTAGTAGATAAACAAAATTCTAAAAGCAATTTTTTGTACGTATTAAAGAGACTAACATAAACCTTCAGATAAAAGATCTTGCAAATTTAAATATGTTTTATCGTTAATAACAAAATCTGATCTTTTAGCAACTCTGGCATTAAGATCATTTTTATTGTTTATAGTGCCTACCGACCGTGGTATGTCTCCCCTGGTGAACTTGCCAAGAGCCCAGCATGACTCCCATGCATACTGATACCTAACAAAACTTGAAAACCTAGGGCGTTTTGTTTTATCTGGCTGTAATACCAAGTCCGTTTTTGCCAAGGGCCAAATTGTGTAAAATGCCCGTAGCGATAAGATACACATGCGAGCTTGCAGACCAGGCACGCGTTGACAGCTTTAGAAAATGTGCTTCAACCACTTTGCCCCGTTGTTTCCTTATTTGGTGTTATAAAACAGAAGTAGATACAGTTTTATGTAAAAGAATAGTGCAGTCAGAAAGATAAACAAAAATATTTTTTTAATGACAGCCAAGTAACTAATGTTTAGCAGAATGTACCATTTGACTTATTGAATGTCTTACTTAACACAATTTGAAATATAAAATGTTTTACAAATGCTGAAAAATAAAAAAAAGAGTTATGAAACGTAAATTTACAGTAATATTCCTATTGCTTGATATTTTAGTAATTTTGTAATATTATTTATTAAGTTTCTAAACAATTTACTTTAAAAAAAAACGAAAAACTATTTGTTACTTAAGTTTGCGCAGGTATCTTATATACAATATATTTATATAAGATCCATGGTTTGTGTTACTGAAAAATATGGTGGCATTTTGTGAGAAAAAAATCTCAATTTGTTTGGCAGCTGAGTGTTAACTTCATGCTTATCGGGCCAAATTCATTGTTTAACCACACCCTGTCATTCGTGTTTTCATGAATATTTCTTTTTAAAATTTCCTACGTTCATCTGTTCGTTCAATTTCTTTCACTCTCTTGATTTTATTTATATATTTTTCCTCATATATGCATACACTACTTTTGTTAGTATGATATTCATTAATTGGTTTAATATACATGTTCTATTATAAGAAAGACATGTCTTAGTCACTTGCCTTTCTCTCTGACATCATACGTTCAGTCTCTTTTTTGTAATTTTTTACATAATTGTTTTTTTGATTTTTCGTTTAATTATAGATCCAATTCGATAGTCGTATCCGTTTCAAATAAGATCGTCATTAATTTTCTTCGATATAACATTTCAAAGCTGAAAACTATTACTAAAGTATTGTAGCATAGATTTAACCTGTCACATTGGTACCCGTTACGAATTCATACATGCGTGAAATCTACAACAATCAACCATAATATAAACATGAAACGCAAACAAATAGCGAATTTTACCTATACTAAATAAAATAATTACACTTATTTTCAGATAGATTATCAACTATACATCTTGTCATCTGCTATCAATTTAAAAATAGTATTATCAATTAATACTTCTCTACCGCTCCCATGTGAAATATTGTATTATTGACATAAAATTATATCATAGATTAGTTCAAAAAGTTTAAATTTTAGTTTCTACCATAAAAAGGAATCTCCTGTATTTTTCACCATTTCAGCATAATGTTTTAACTGATTATTTACAAAAATCATAACACCACTACTGCTTTTTTGGACCCTTTCAATATACATTTTCTGTGGAAAAAATATGATTGAAAATTCTCAACATCATAATTAAATGTGTGATGAGACCATGTTTCTGTAAAAAGAATCGTATCATACGATTCAAACATTTTTTTCATCTCGTCACTATCAAGTTTATTATACCTTTTCCCCGTAAGTCCTTATACATTTAGTAAACAAAATTTAACCTCATATGTTTCCATTACACTATCCCAGATCTTCTGACGATGACTTTTTCGATGTTCGCCGTGAACTTTGATTACTGGCATCCGTATTATTCTTAGTTGTTTCTTCAGAAGTTTTTTTATCTTCTTGTAAATTTTTATCAGTTTCTTGATTCGAACTTTCACTTGGCATCTTACGTGAGCTTGAGTTTTTGTCACATATATAGCGGAAAATGGCAAATATAACCAAAAAAGCTGTAAATATGATAGATGTAATAACTCCAGCCCAGTAATTAGTCGGGTTTTTAGTTGTTTCCTCTACGAAGTCTAGTACATCATCAACGTCAGGCTTGGGTATTTCTGCTGATATCTTGTTCATAACATCATTATACCTTTCCATGAAATTGTTTGTCTTGGAGTGCGTTTGTTGTTGCTCAACAGAAACACCGTAATGCATGCCGAATGGTTCAGATGTCGTTCCGAATAGTGTTAGGTCTGCTGATATGAACTCAAATTGTTGCTCTGAAAACAAAGGGACATCAAATATGAAAACAAATAAATACAAATCCTTTCGGCATCTATCTATGTTATTTGTGTTTGTGATAAAAGTGTATAGTTTTCGACTTTTAAAGTTCATTAGTTCTTACATGGCTAAAACTACTAATAAGTTGGTATTACATTAGAAAATCGCTGTTGTCTAGTTCATATGTACGCTTAAACTCTTCAAAACAGTAAAACGAATTTTTTCTATTGTCAAAAAACTGTTCTTTATTTGTTATTCCTTTTTCATGACATTTCTTAAAATAAACGTATTTTGCCACTTTTCATATTTGATTTATTCCATATGATCTGTACTTAACCGTTCCAAAAATGATTTATTCTTGTCCATGCTATTAGAATGTCACTTAGAAATTTGTTTTCTTTACATATACTTTTTTATATAATTTTCAGCTAAATTACATTGAAATACAAGTATATCTCCGTAAAATATTTTCCATAGTTTACTTTACATTTTCATAGAACTTTTTAACCCATCATGCCTTGATTGCATTCAAAAAATATTTAGGTCTGTCAATTTTATCCCACCCTGTACATAATTCAGCCGCAAAACTTCTATTCCATATAAAATTAAACATTACTTTTACAATATCTTTTATTGTGTTCGTATCAGGATTAGGAAGTACATGTATAGTTAAAGCATATATCAGCTTTGGTATTGCAAATGTTTTTATAACAGTGATGTTTCCTAGGAGAGTTAGTTTTCTGTGTTCCCATTGCTTTAAACAGTTTTTAAAGCTATTCAATTCCAAGTTAACTGTTTGATTTGTTTCAGGATTGTTTGTGAAAACCATGCCTAAAGTTTTCCCTGATTCAGAAGTCTAAATAAATTTATTTTAGGGCTTACTTTAATGTTTGTATGGGCGAGCGATCCAACAGACAATACTCGGGTTTTGTGATAGTTTAATTTTAAACCTGCTATGTTTCCGAAATTCGTAATACATGTAACACTACTAATTCATCAAACGATGTTTCTTTCCATGGACCGTTCCAGTTTTTTACGACAAATTTTAAAACCTACCTAAGCCTGTTGTTAAGGGATTATTTTCTTTTCATGGCTAGGTCAACTGCTCACAAACAGTATCACAAACAAATCCACGTGTTCTTTTGTGCAAACCAGGTCAACCATTGGACACGTGATATCCCAGTGTGGTCATTGGATAATCCAGCGAGTTAATTTTAATATAAATGTAAATACTGGAACCGTCCATTATTCAGAAAAGTTGCATCTTCTGCAAAAAGTGTTAGTTTAATTTCTTGTCCATGTTTGTAAAGATTAATCGATTAGCAATTGCTTTTGTTGCGATCTTGTAATCCACATTTGGACGCCAATTCGATAGGACAAGTGTATCTTTTCCTTCTTTTGGAAGCAACGTAATTATTCCTTACTTCTGTAAATCGATTAAATGACTGTTTGTGTATGAGTAATTCAAAGACGCAATATAATGCTGTTTTATATTTTTCCGGAAAACCTAATCAAATTTGCTTGTTATACCATCTGAGCCTGGACTTTTGTTTTTCATTTCATTTAGGGCTTCGGCGAATCGGTCTGTCTTCTGTTAATAAACCCTCGCATAAAGACTTCTAATTCTCTTCTATTTTATTCAAATGTAAATAAAAAAACTCTTATTTTGATTCCAAGTCGGGCTTTTTTTTATTAGAGAGTAGCGTAAAATCTTATTTGTTCCATTAAGATTTGATCCGGATCAGTCACGTCTTTTTCATCAATTTTGAGTTTTTCTTTCGGCATTTCTTGTTTCTAAAATTGCAAAGTATTTACATTTTTTTTTTTCGTTTCCCTCAATATTGAATTAAAAATCCATCAATTTTTTAATTAATATATCTTTTCAAGTTCTTGTCTTTTTATTCCCAATAGAATTTCTGTACCGTCTACGCTACTATTATTTATCATTTTAGTTTCCAAATTATATGTTTCTTTAATTAATTCATTCTCTTCCTCAATTTCATCTTTTTTTCTTTTTTGATGCATATTGTATTGTTTCATTTCTAATATTTCCTTTGATTACTTCCCATAGTGTGTTTGGGTTGCGTTTTTTGTTTATTTCAGTTGTTCTTTATAGTCTTCGATAAACTATTCATTTTGAAAATTAATACCCTGGTCCTCTTTTTATATTGATTAAGTTTATGTTTAAATTTACGATCGAATGGTCAGTTTATAACCAGGTGTAATTTTGCAAATCTTACTGTTGTTTACTAGGGCGTCTGATATTAAAAAGTAATCTAACCTGCTGTATATTTTAGGTTTTGTATTTGAATGCCACGTGAATTGCAACTGCAAAGGATTTTTGTACTGCCAAATGTCAACAAGATTTGCGGATTCTATAACCTGCTCAATTATTTTCCTGCAACGTATGTGCGTATCACCTCTACCGTTCTTTTTGTCTATTTTTGTCATCTCCTCCGGTTATTACGTTTGTGTTACATTCTTTTAATAGTTCATCTTCTAAATCTCAGAATATGGTTGTATTATCTTTATTTGGACCATATACATTATAAATAGTCATATTATATGAAGTAAATTCGACCGAAATAAGTCTCCCACTAATTATTTTTTTATAAATTATATTATTTTTCAATCCCCTTTCCAATCTTGTTTCCATCTATCTACTATGTCAAGTGTGGAATGCGTTTCTTGAAGCAAACAAATAGAATATTTCTTATCTTCTAACAATTGAAAAAGTTGTTGCTTTTTTAATATTAGCGTAGCCTCGTACATTGTACGTGTATACTGAAATACTATCCATAAAAATATAAAAAAACATCTGAAGGTAGGTTGCGACTGGAGAAGATATTTTTCCGAAAAGGGTATCATAACTATCTTAAAAGTGTTACTTAAGAGATCAACTGGCGTTAGTATAATATCCAAATAATTTCCGTAAGATAAGAAAATCGTTATATACAACAGTTTGTGATAAGTACGGTTAAATTGTTAGTGAAGAGGAAACTTACATATTTAATTTCGTTTCTCAATTTGCTCCTCGTAATTTTACAATTTTAAAAAGGATTTTCAAAAAGAAACTTTTGAATACTTTTACCGACCAAATGTAAAACAGTTACAAAACACAAGTATATCTATTGATATGAAAAGCGGTGAAACTATTTAAATGTACATATATTTGCGTTAAGTTTAAACATATTTATACAGTATATGTGAAATACAAACATACATACATGTGTAACAATATAAACACTGAAAGGGATTGAAACGAAAGACTATGTCTTATGGAGTTCCTCTACCTAAATTAGTTGCGTTTGTACATTACCGAAAAAATCCAACAAGTATTTGATATAGAATTATCCCACAAACTATGGCTAATAGTTAATATAGTGTAAACTTACTTGTTTTCAAATTACTACTATGTTTTGGCGTCTCATTGAAAAATAATACCCATTGCCCTTCTGGATTTTCTCCCCAGAAGTGCACTGACGTAAAATTCCAATTTCTATGTATATATCGTGTACCATCTCTTCTAAATTTGCGTCTTCTGTTCAACATGTAAGAACACGTTTGGGCAGGGGAGCACAAAATGATATCAAATGAGGGTTCATTTGTTGTTCTATATTTTAAATGGACCATCACGTGTTCTAGGAATCTGACACAATTTTCTTCTCTTTCACAGCTATCAGATCGTAAAAATACGATCAATTGTTTTTCTAAAAACCTGTAAAATATATCAAAACACAAAATGAAGTTAAATATAAATACCATTTTAAGTTATAAGAAGAAAGCATGTCAATTGTATCAAACAACGTCTTAATGATCCTATCAAATCATTTAGTAAGAGCACGTCTTTCAGGGGCAGGCCATCAGCCTTTTTTGTTTGTAGTTGAGATATACTTATCTTTTGTGCTAGTGAATAAGCAAGCATGTATGTATACTCTTATTAAAATCATATTTGAATGACGTTTGACGCTTGTTTACAATTAAACGTTAGTCCAACAAACGACAAGAAACATTTGTATTTGTCTTGTAATTACAATTATATCCATAATGTTCAATAACTATTTAATGTTATAAAACTTAGAAATTAGCTATAGCATTAATACTAAATATTACACATATTGAAATGGGCTTACTAAACTTTACTTACTTACGGTTAATGTGTTAGCATTCTAGTGTGTATTAACCGTATAGTAGTAAATATTCTTTTTTAACATAAACAAGTAGAAAAACAAGGAGACTTTTACCAACCGTCAGGCATAACATTACCTCTATGCACAAATCATATCATACAAAATTAATAAAGATGGAAAAAATTATCACAAAATTTATCTATGCATACTGGGTAAAAGTTGTTATATCCTTTAGCCATAGTACCTAAATGTGTGCCATAAAGATTTAACCAGAAAAAAATCTTAGATATTATCAACTTCCAAGATGATACAAAGTTAAATATCAACACTGACTAAATTATTCACGGATTACTTCTTGTGGTAGTTTCATTATGGATGATATCTACTTATGTGTTTGTAATACATTTCAAGAAAGTTAATCCTTAGTTACACTCGACGCAAAATTAGCTAACAAACTAATTTTATTTAGTCTTTATTAAAGGTTGTGGTAAATGCGATATCTCGAACATACTCCAGTAATAAAGTGTATTATTTGATATATAAGTGTAGCTCCTACAGTTCTCACAATCCTTTGCAATGGTTTGAGCAAAACGTCTTACTATAATGTATAGTTCATAAAGATATGAGTGGAAATATTAACAATCAGATGCAGTAAAAGATGTATTTCGAACTGACAGACACGATAGTTGTTGTTCTTTTTGTATAAAGAGTAATAAAACGTATCGTTACTAACTTTGCTTTGTAGATGGTACGTTGATTTTGTATAGGGACTGTTTTCCAAGATTTCGCTAGCAGTATCATCGCCGTAGCATTGGCCAGTCCGAATCCAAAATAGGGGTCGTCTATTAAAGCGATTAAAAAGTGAGTTTTAGTATGGTCAGCTATTTTGTGTCTTTAAGATGTTTAATCTTATTTTAATCGAATTCCAGAAATATCTCTGAGAAATTTAATCCAAAAAGTGCATATTTTATGAACGAAACACAAGGTTTAAAATGCAGCTTACATTGTAACCCAGCGGAGTTCGTTTCAAGTTGACCAGTGTGCTGAAGACTTTTAAACGAGGATGATGAAATGATGATATATTGTAAATCTCTCCAAGTCAGTTCTTGGCTGGAAATATTTTAATAAAAATACGTGCTATCTTACGGAAAATTAACTATTATTCTTCGTAAATGCAATGTGACGATATTTTTTATAAAAAAGCTGTGAAATCAGACAAATGCTGAACTATTACATTACGCAAGGCTTTAAATAGCTAATGCATAAGTGCTGAAAAACAATATGTATATCAATACTTAAGCATTTTAGTTCCGAAAAATAACTAGAGCTGGTTTTGATTAAAATAGCCCAATATACGCCAGTACTCACAGAAAACAGAACCTCAATAACTATATGATTAACATTTGTGACATGCTCATTGGTTGCTTAGGTGTTACATAGTGGAACAATATAAAGCCACATGATCTTTGATCTAAATGATCTTGACTTCGAAATAGACGCTTTGCGCAACATCTTGATATGGTGAACATTTGAGACAAATTTCGTGAAAATCCATCAAAGGGTTACAGAGATATGGAGTGGAAAACCTAACCCAATGAACCAAAATAGTGTCCTTGACCTTGAGCTGACAGGACTAGAACATAGGTTCTGCACGTCGTCTTGATGAGATAAACATTTGACAAAAGTTTCACGAAAATCTTTCAAGTCGTTAAGGATATATGGAGCGGACACGAAACCAACATACCGACCGACAAACTGACCTCTATATACTAGTCCCCACCTTCAAAATTTGTTTGTGGGGATATAAAATGTTCGAGAATAAGATTCTAATTTGCAATAAAATTGATAATGATGAAACTGAACAGTCTACTTTGCCTGTAGAGTTAAGGCAAAAATTCCCGAAGCCAGTGCTGCCGAGGCAGAAGTGCCGATGAAGTCGTCACATTTCCCTCTGTGAGTAGTGGTTTCCTATAACAGCAAAACAAGATTCATGTTTTGTGATGGACTATCAGTTGTTGTGAATTATAACAGAAACTTGCATCACATTAGAAAGAAAAATTTGAACATTAAATAAACTAGTTAGTCTATATATAGTATATATCATTTCAGCTTTAAGTTATTTCTACCATTCCAAATGTTTAAGCCCATATCGACTGTAAACATCACATCCGGTTCTTTCTCCTATAAGATAGCAAATATGGAACTAACCTAACAAAATAGATGAACAATTCTAGAATGGTTTTATTATCCTAGATAAAAGAAAAAACCTGTTATACAAATTCATAAAAAAACATGTATATTTGCTATAACTTTGGTATTATAGGTTTTTTATTACAGTAAATCAGGGCTTAATGTCTGTCTCAAAATTGATATGGTCATTTTGATGGAAAATATCATACCAGTTATAAGTCATGAAAAACGTTTTAGTTACCAGTTTCTTTGAACCGTTTAACGTTTTAAACTCTCCGAAGGTAGCTGCTAGTGTATTTGCACACGGTATTGCATACAAGGGTTTCGAACCATTAGTTCCAACACTTGATATGGTTATTGTATATATGCTGCTGGCCAGCGCTTCCATGTTGCAGTCATAGACACTACCCTTGTTGTCGCCGGCAGAAAATACGTAAATACTACCTTTGCCTTTCCTTCCCTACAATAAGTCAATTAAAATGACGTTACTAACAGCTCAACATGGATTTTAAACAACATTTTATGTCTATGTTAGTTGCATTCACGACTCAAACTTTCTGTTCATTGAAAGAAAAATAAATTCTATTTATTATAGGTGCAACAGTTTTAGTGCCTTTGATATACATGAATAAACTGCGACTTCGAATATTCAAAATATAGACTTTGGTCTTCGATAGTGTCTTTAAAGTTTCTTTAAGCGCGATGTTTACTTAAATATGAGTGAAAACAATATTTAATGTCTATAAACTTTAACCGAACAGCTGAAAGAAACATTAGATTATAAATTAGTCCATGTTTGTTATAATCTATATCGTAAATGCAAACCTTTTCCACGCCCTCTTTCATAACTGTTCTCAAATCTAATGAAATCGCTTTAAACTTGTTATATAGGTTAAAGCTGCAGGAATATATATCTATTTCGTCTTTTCTGTAGGCAAGAGCAGCTGGAACCTGATTCACTTGAAACTGAAATCCATTCCCTATCCAGCTACTGGGATCTTCTTTCAGTTTAAATACCTTTAAAGCTTAAGTAAATGATAAAGACTGTAACAACACTGCGTTAAGTTTCATGTTGAATACAAAATAAAAAAAAAGAATATAGATTGCACTGATGAATCAAAATATTAAATTGCATTACTGCATTGCTGTGTAAATAAAGGTTTCGGAACCGCACTCTCGGTAACATTTGTATATATTTTATTTTAATCGTAATTTTTACAAAAATGCACCTGTGTGTTTATTCTTTATCTCGTAAAGACAAATATGATAAAACTCAGTTGTAACATAGAGTGGTAAATCATCTTGGCGATAACTCTCTATGATAAACAGGTTAGATACATAGTTTTAGTTGAAAATAAAAAAAGTTGATACCAATTAATGTTGCATTGAAAGCAATACCAGCAGAGCAATCGTCGTTTCCAAACTCTCCTGCAATAAGTCCTGCTGCCATTGTCCCATGACTAAAAATTTCAAAAAAAAATGTTAAAATGGAATAATATCAGAACAAAAAGACCATTTTTAGATTATAAAGTGTTTTGTTTTCAAGGACGGCAATTACCATGGTATTGGATTAAATACCCGAGGGATTAAATACTTGCACAAAATTTCTTCTCCGTCTTAAACTTAATTAAATATATTTGCGCAAATGTTACGACAAAACTAAACCATACATGCCTGGTAATATATTCTGTTTCCCAGTAGTTTGGAAAACGTAGAGGCTTCACTTTACTTTTATTTCTGTCCACAAAACTGTGAGAGAGGTCCTTGTCCTGGAAAACGCCGGATATGTATCACTTTAATCACAAGTTATAAGTTTTTGAGTAGGATATGTGAGAACAGAAAGTGGAGACGAGGATAGGGAGAAAAGAAGATGAAGTTACGGCAAACAGAGAGAAGCAGGAAGTGAAAGAACAATTATGACTGGAGTTAAATGTAGAATGTCACAAATGTTTCTATAAGCTAACCAATATTCATGATTGTGGTGGAACTGAAGAGTAATTAAAGGTATCAAAATAAAGTGACACTTAACATTCATGCTAACTTTGAACCACATTTAGCTGATACACCCGTTTGACTACTGATTATTTAAGTCACTATGTTTCACGTATGGTTAACTGTTTCCTTATTCTTGTTTATCCATAAATTCTTTGTTACATATTTGTGATATGAGAAATATTGAAAAACAAAAGAGGAAAAAATTCATAGTTTCTGATAGTTTATTAGAAAGATCTATAGTTCTAGGGTTAATACAATGAAGAAAAAAACTTACAACATTTCGTTTTAAATCTGGGTGGTCTATCTCCACCCCGTTGTCTACAACTGCAACTTTAATATCAAGTCCTGTATATCCACGAGACCAAGCGTCTTGGACATCCATCCCATAGTATGGCCAACAGCTCTTACTCTATTATATATTCATTAAGAGCTTGGAAATAGACATAGACCATGCATAAGGTAAATTAATCCAGTTTAGATACTCGTAGCTGGTTTTCAGTCTTCTACAAAACTAAATAAATCTTTCTAAATGCTAGATTAGTAAATTTGGATATATTTAGAAAAAATAAGGTTCTAAACAAGATCACGTTTGCCATCGCAATCAGCAATATTTTTATATAAAAACAAGAGTTTCCTTAGTTAAAATAACAAGTATAAGAGATGATGACAAGTTTCTTATCTAACAACATTAATAATTAGTTGTAACACCATATCGACATTACAAACACCAATGCTAAAAATCATAATCACCTACCAAAATAACTACAAAACAATAATTACATAACGAAACGAACTGGCCCCAAACATGTTTCCAGTTTAAGAACGTTACAAAAAGAATTTCACCTTTGCTACTTCCCGTGTCTGAAGAATCCACTGACCAAACCTTGTTCTTGGCTGTGAAACTGTTTCATTTCGACATGGAAAATATCTAACCGTTGCATATTCTCTCCTTTCGATATGTAATATCTGTTTTATTGAAAGCAAATTCGAATCGATACTTTTACAAACGGTATGTTTGGCTTTTTTCCTAAAATTGGTTTGAAATTGAAAACATTCATTTACATCTAGGACTGATTAAAGAAGAAATTCTATTTATCAGCTGTGCATTTTTCTCATGTTTACATATTAATGTCTTTTTTTTGTAAACAAATCGCAAGGTTGTTCATGTAGACAGAAATAAGCAGGTGAAAATCACTTAAAAATGAGTTACATTCACTCCGCCGTATTTCTAGTTAAGAGTCTTACCTTTTCTGCAAAGAACCCTTTAAAATCTTTAAAGTTCCTGTAAAGATCATTCATAGATTCCTTCGTTTGATTAGCGGGGTAATTTTCTTGGAACAGATAAACATTTGAAACAAGCTGGAAAAGAACATCTGCATATAATAGAATTTGTTTAAAGCCACGACAAAGTTTTTGGGTTAAACAATATTTAGTTACATATCAACGCATATACACATACAGTGAAGTTCTGGTAATAAGACCACCATCCGGACAGGCATAAAGTGGACTTTATATCGAAATGGTCTTTTTACCGAGACCGTTTTACTATAAAATGGGCCATATGGTTCCGAAATGTTTGGTCTTGTGTGCGTGTAATTAGAGTTTTATCGTTGGTACCGGATAATCCATATGACCAACGCCCCCAGAAGAGTTAAGTTATTTAGGTTTCGGGGGATAGTGCAAGATACAGAACGCGTCCCGTTCCTGAGACATCGCCTGGTTCTTTAACATACCCGGTGTATAGCACCGATACATGGTACCTCAGCTTTTAGCTCTCATCCGAAAGACTATTACTTATGTTAACGGAGGAGCGGGAGATCGAACCTGCGATCCCTGTATTATAAGTCATGTGCGTTACCACTGGGCCACTGACCCGCTCCGTTTTGTCTTAATAGCGAAGGCGGTCTTAATATCGGATGGTCTTAATAGCGATACTTTACTGTATAGTATTTAGATACAAAGACTAGTCTCTTCAACGAACTTGCGAGAAATTGATCTCGCAAATTCCTCGTTAATTACTTTTTGATAAGACGGTCTCAGTATTGAAGAGTAGAAAGGTGAGCTTTTAAAGAAACTCTTTCCCTCCATATTTACATAGACAATCATAAATTCTCCACTAATCAAAAGGTTTCTATGGTTTCATATTTCTGCCACCACATAACCACTTAATTATCACGTTATATAACTAGTTAGTCACTTAATTATCATGATAAATATCTGATTAACGCGTTAATTTTTATGTTAACAGATACTTATGTCAACACAAAAAAGTGAATGTTACTGCCCTTTTACTCCACAGATGCCTACATAATGATATTTTAGATATCTATTAAGTGGTTAACGTGTTATGTTACTAGTTAGACAGATTCCCAAGTATCGTGATAATTATGTCGTTAACTTAGTTATGTAAGTTAGTGGATAGTGCAAGATAATTAACGCGATAGTTCCAGAGTAACCGTCTGGTTCTTTAATATGCCCGGTATAGCACCGATACTTATTTGACTGCGGTTTTAGGTTCATCAAAGAATAGTTATAATTAGTGGAGGCGGTATCGAGCTATGTACCTTGGATTACAAGTCATGTCACTAACCATGACCCGCTACTTTTGGTCTTAATAGCGAAGGTTTAATATCGGGTGGTTTTAATAGCGGTAATTATCTGTACTAGTACTTATATACATTGAACTAGTCTTATCAACGCACATCGAGACATTGATCTTGCAAATTTCTCGTAAATTACTTGTTACATAAGACGGTAACTCACATAATTATCAAGAGTAGAAATCTGACTAAAGGTTTAAAGAAACAATTATCCCGATCCATATTTGCACTAGATAATTACATAACACGTTAACCACTTAACAAAATCTTTAACAAGATTATGGCGGTATCTTTGCAGTTTATTGGGCTTTAACATACGACTTGATATGTTGACATGAAAATCTTCATTAACATACGAAAGTTACACGCCTTAATCAAATATTTATTATGATCATTAAGTTGGCGTAACTAGTTTCTGGATATATACGTGATAAATTTAAGACGTATAAAAGTTATTTTGTGGTATAAAAATAGCTAACACAGGTTTCAAACATAATATGTCATGAATTAAATGTTTAACACGACGTTTATATGTTAATTGAATTCGCTGTATCTATGTTAATAAAACTTTTTTTCTGTAGATTCATAGAACATGACCAAGTTTTCGTTTCACGTATTTATATCATTCAACAGCAATCATTAATCTTAAATGGTTTTAATTTATCTTAAGTGACCCATAAATTATACAATCCACACACCTTTCTTTTGTATCTAAAACCAAACCTTGGAGATTCTCGCTTTATTACATCTATCCAGTCATCGTTAATTTGCACCATATACTCCTGAGCAATTCTGTGACTATCCTTGATCTCTTTTGAGCAAACCGTGGTAAGTTCCATGAGAAAACATACAGCTATTATTATTATTTTATTAAACATATTCATTTTAATCTAAAACACTACCTTGCTTCCGTGTAGATTCAAAGATTGTGTAGGTAAAGGTTTAAAATTTTATAAGATTATTTCGACATATATCAATGACTAACTCGTTTAAAAGTTTAAGCTTTTGAAAGGCTGTTGGTAAACAGGTAGTTTACTAAAATGTTTTGTGTAAACTCCATATAGACAATACAAAATTAAAACAGTTTGGGAAACTTCTATAATCAGTAACCAGACATATTTTGCTTTCAGAATATTATTTACGGGTGTTGATATATGTATAAATGTAGTCTGTGTTATGTCGCTCTGGGTTTCATAAAAGCTGATGACTACTGCTGATTTACGATATTGAGGAGGGCTTAGAGGACATGTACGACGAGGACTAGTAAAGTAGGCCGTGCTTCGAACTGCAAAACTGAAACACATTAGATATAAATTCAGGTAGAAACATATTCTACTAATTTAACTCCTTTGGTAAATTTGCAAATTTCAACTTGAAAGAACAAACATTTGCTTCTCCTATTAACAGATGTTTAATATAATATTTTATGAAACTGGGTGGTTCTTTCAAGATTACATTTTTATTTTCATTTGTCAACATTACTACATTATTAAGTGCATTGCCCATTGTACATGTATGCCGCTTAAACAAATGTTTTGTTTGTAATAAAAATATTAAACATTTATACAACCCCAAACTTAACCGATATAAAAGAGAAATGGCATACTAGACCTATAAGATATCATCAGTAACAATTTACTGACTTTACTGACTACCTTTAACAATAACTTATACCGTCATATCGTCTGTGTCATACATGTCATGACCGAGTTCCGTTAAAACGGATCAAATTAAAATAGTCATCTTCTTCCGAATTGGCAATTTTGAAGTTCCAAACTCTGTTTTAATTATGACCATCAATAGCAACATTTATGAATTGTTAACAATAGCTATTCAGTAGCCTGATTAAGTGTATCACAAATGTTCCAGTCTCGTCAGTTGGTCCCTCTAGCACATCGAGTATACATATCTCGCACTCTTTTCAATTGTCACTGGACTGGTTCTAATCGTTCGAACTCCTCACAGCGATTTAATTGGAAGATATCTTTTACCTTCTCAAGATACAACGTATCCATTGGAAAATCACGTGGCAGTATAGAAGAAGTATCATTCAAAGCAGTGATGTTAAATTAACCATTTAGTACTTAATTTTTGCAGAGATAAAATTATAATTTATTTGAAATAACCTAACCTGAACATATCGTTTGTCTCCCTACCCTGTGCCTTGAATTATTGGACGACATTCAGGAAGGAATGTGTCTTATTAGTCATTCGCAATTCAGCGCTTTATCGTCTGTATAGGATTATCTATATGAACAACCGGAAGAATAAATTATGTTATGTTTCCGGGGATGGTGCAACAAACAGAAAGTGACCCAGGTTCAGAGACTTCCCAGAATTTTATATGCCAGGCGTATAGCAACAATACATGCGACCTCTGTTTATTGTTCCTAAAGACCAGGAGGTTGTGAAAGCGTTGAAGCAAGGGATAAAACCTGCGATCTCTGGATTATTTGTCCAGTGCATGACCAGTAGACTACGGATCCGCCCAAAGATTAATCAGAAATGACTGGCTCTTTAAATAGAGTGGCCTTATAATAAGTAAAGTTTTATATTACTTCAATTGTCAACAAATCTTTGAAGCATCAGTCTTCCCAGAAAATCTTAAACTTTTACATAAGAAAAAGAGTACTATGGAAAGCAGAAAATATCGCCCTGTTAGCATACTACCAACAAAATCTAAAATATTTGAAACCAGTTATCTAAGCAATAGAAAATAGTGCATCACAATAGGACAGTTTGAAAGCGAATTCGAAGAAATATATAAAGTTGTCCTTCAATGTTCAATATTATGTCCTGTGTTTTTAATATATTTTTTAATGGAAATTAGAAAAGGACAGTGTCTTTTTATAGACTGGTTTTCAAACAACTAGATGCAAGTAAAAAAAAACAAGTTTCAGGCAGTACCTATAGGATCCAACACCAAAACATTTACTTTATCTTTTAATTTGACGGTAAATGTTATTAACTGTGAAGATGAAGTAAACTAACTTGGAGATACAATAGATTTTAGGTTGAATTCCGAAACCCATGTATCAAACATGTGCAAGAAGGCCCTCAAGACAATTAAATGTTCTAAAGCGTATTGGAAGACATCTATGTAAACTAGGCTTCTCGTTTATTCTTTTAAATTAAAAAAAAATTCAGTAACATGGCACTTCTTTTGGGAAATAGATACAAACAAAAGGGCGAGGATGGCCCTATATCGCTCACCTGAGACCTACGTATTACCCAATGTGACCAAATTTCAACTCTATAAAGTATATATCATAAACACAAACATTCTGTATTTGGTATTTTCATAATATTAAACATTTTCTTGGTGAAAAGGTTGTTTTTGTTTTTCCAAACATGATGTTTGGCCGTTTGATCTCACACAGTATTACCCAATTTTAATTGCGAAGTTCTATTCTAGAATCTAGATAGAAAACGATATATTACAAGCCATAAGGTTTACGTTTATTTGCAAAAAGTATATAAGAAAACTTTACATTTGATTTTATGAATGTTTCGAGAAATGTATCCTGGCAATAGAGTAGTCTAGGGTATGTATTTTAACACACTAAAATGAAATGACCACTGTATATTGAATATCTTTCCGTGAATTTACAGTAACGTTTTGTCAAAAATGTTATATATGTACATGTAATGTTGTTTAGATACGAGAGTTTTCCGAAAGTTTTTCAAAAATATACCCTTTCGAAATTTCTGTTCAAAATTTCTTAAACAGTATTCAACATATGCTTTAACAAACGTATCGATATTCGATTAAAATACGTCAGGACGAACTTATTTCCTGTTGTGAGTCTGACACTCTCGAATAATGGTTAAAAAATGTTCGCATCCGTTCCCTTATATCTTTGTAGCGCAGCAGAGCAACAACCAAAAAAGATGTAAAGGTAAAAAATGCAATCACTCCAGCCCAGTAATTAGTCGGGTTTTTAGTTGTTTCCTCGACAAAATCTAGTACATCATCAACGTCAGGTTTTGGAATCTCGGCTGATATCTTTTTAATGACACTATCATACCATTCCGTGACGTGTTTCGTCTCTGAAATGTTTTGCCGTGGTTCACCTGAGTCATTGTAATCTTTATCGAATGGTTTGGATACTGTTCCAAATAAGGTGAGCTCAGCCGATTGAAACTTAAAATGTTGTTCTGAAAACAGATAATGGACATTTAAACAGTTATCTTCAATTCAGGAAAGCATAAAATAAGCTTACAATTATTTGTTATTTCATTATCAAGCCATTTGTGCAATTTCTACATCATGCGTCTTAGAACTAACAAATATCAATCAATACTTACTGGTTTTCAAATTACTACTGTAGTTAGAGGTTTCTTTGAAAAGCAGTATCCATAGTCCTGTCGGATTTTCACCCCAGAAGTGCACTGAAGTAAAATTCCAGTTTCTATGTACATTTCTTCTACGAAATCCTCCATGTGTCTCTCTTCTGTTCAACATGTAAGAACATGTGTGAGAAGGGGAGCACAAAATAATGTCAAGTAATGACTCTTTTGTTGTTCGATATTTCAAATTTAACAGCACATGTTCTAGGAATCTAACACAATTTTCTTCTTTTTCGCAACTATCAAACCGTAGAGTTACAGCAAATGTTTCTTCTGAAATAAACCTAAAAAAAAATACAAAATTTTAAATAAGAAAAAACACAACGTCCAATTATGTAATAAAGATATCGTCATCCTATTGTAATACTGAGAAAACAAAATAGTACTAATTCATATGGATTCTTTGATATGTTACGTTCAATAAAATCGAGCATGAAACAAGGCGGCTGTCATGTGCTTTAGGAGGAAATGTCATTTGAAGCAAATTGTTGACGGGCGACGACGACGACAGGGTGATCACAAAAGCTTACCTTGAGCCGCTCAAGTGAGCTAAATAATCTGAGAACACACTTTTGCACACGTCACAAAATACCAATGCTCTTAAGCATAGAATACTATATGAAAATCATCGAAAATGAGGATCTTCTGAAACAGACGCTAGACACTCAAATACAAGCTAAATACTTGGTATGGTTCACTATAGATGCTACCGCGGTTAAAAGCAGAGTTTAATATTCAGAAGAGATCTACTTTTTATTCCAACAAATAACTAAAACGAGATTTTTCACTGGAGACGTCTTACAACAGCTAACGAAACCCAACTTGATGTATTACGAGACCTTTAGGATCTAATAGGAATAGCAACATTGAGGTACTTTTCCTATCTCAGTATTGCATTAACGTACAATTGCATATTTGTTCTGTTATTTGTTTGCATTTCAAAAAGGTGTAAACTGTAACTATATAAACTAACCGTGTTGTCCGATCTCGTTCATAGATTATACGTTGATTTTGAGGTGGGACAGTTTTCCATGATTGTGCTTGCAATATCATCGCTGTAGTATTGATAAGTCCGAATCCAAAAAAGGGATCGTCTGAAAAAGCAATTTCAAAGATGATTCCTTTCGCTGATACCTGTAATGTTCGTGTTTTTCGTGTATCAATTTGTAACTTCATCTAATTTGCAGTTGTATTTGCAGGAATATTACCAAAGTTAGTTTACTTTATAATTGAACCATAACCTTAAAATGGAACTTACACTGAAATCCAGCGGCGTTTTGTTTAAGTCTACCAGTACTCTGAAGGCTTTCAAAGGAAGACGATAATATGGTTATATATTGTAAATCTCTCCAGGTCAGTTCGGGGCTGAAATGAAATGACAAATTATGTTCATTCATATTACTGTACTTGATTTCTTCATTCAGTATGAATAGAACAAGGTTGAATGAGTGGCATTACACTTGTTTCAACTGCGCTCAAGATGTTATCTACGTTATATATAAATATTGGAGCCTTTTTAGAAGTCTGCTTATATACCAAGACTCTAAATTTCTATTCATCAATGTACAACGTAAAACTTTGACCTATTATATTTAATAACATTTAAATTGAATGCAATAAAGAATGATTTTATTCTACTTTGCTTGTAGAGTTAAGGCGAATATTCCGGAGGCCAGTGCCGCTGATGCAGAGGTACCAGAGAAGTTGTTACATTTCTTATCATAAGTTGTGGTTTCCTAAAACGAAAATAATGTGTTCGAGTCCTTGCCTGCATGAAGCAGTAAATATAGTGAACAATTCTAGAATGAGAGACATAAACACCGCTAACTTAAATCATATTATTTAGCGCCTTAGGTTTTCATTGGAAGGTGTGTATGTGAGCACGCGCGCTTTAGGACGTTTCCGCAATACCTCAAATTTCATTCGTATCAATCATTTATACGCCATTCAAAATACAATTCGATGGGATTCAAAATTACACCTACTGTCGGTACTTCTAATTTGTATTAAATGTTTCAGCCAAAAAACGTTTCAAAATTGATAGTGTTTGTTTAGTTACCAATTTCTCTGAGCCACTGAACGTTTTAAACTCGCCATAGGTTGAGGCTATTGTACTTGCACATGGTATTGCATACGAAGGTTTCGAACCTTGATATGGTTATTGTATAAATGTTTTTTGCCAGTGGTTCCATGTTACAATCATAGATAAAACCCTTGTTGTCGCCAGCAGAAAATACGAAAATACTACCTTTGCCTTTCCTTCCCTACAATATGTCAATTTAAATGACGTTGCAAACAGCTCAACAGTTCAAAAAATATCTTAATGCAGAATTTAACATGTATTAACGATCAGAATTCTTTGTGGGTTAAAAAACTGGACCTTAATGATATAAATTTTGGATGCAACACCTAAGATGACTTTGAGATTCATGTATAATTTGGGACTTCCAAATGTTGATATTATATTTCTCTCACAAGTTTTTAATTGCAATTGATGTTTAATTATGTGCGTTAGCTATATTTGGTGACCACAAAAACCTTTTCTACGCCCTCTTTCATGACAGTTCTCAAATCTAATGACGCTGCTTTAAACTTGTTGTGAAGATTGAAGCTGCAAGAATAAACATCTACTTCGTCCCTTTTGTAGGCAAGAGCTCCTGGAATATGATCTGCTTGGAACTGAAATCCATAACGTACCCAGCCACTCGGATCCTCTTTCAGTTGAAATATCTTTAAAGCTAGAGTAAACGTAAAAGAAGAGAAAGGGCTTGCGTTAAATATAATGCCAAAATACAACTCAATATAAACTGAAAAGATAAAACTACATTTGATAATGTTTGATTGCATTACAGCACTATGAAACAACTGGAAGTTTGTGCAATGTTTCGGAAAAACCCATTGCGTACAGTGTGTGTATCATATTTATTTCGTACTTTAAGTTTGGTAAAGAGTTGAAGTAGTAAACCAGCTTGGGGAAAATTTATATACACAGTTAAACATCTCGGTATAAAATAATATGAATAGATACCAATTAACATTGCATCGAAGAGCAATGCCTGCAGAACAAATGTCGTTTCCAAACTCTCCGGCAATAAGCCCTGCTGCCATAGTTCCATGACTAAAAAATCCAATATTATATATATAAACGGAATTGCTTACCAATAAAATAAAAACACGACATTTGGAAAATATGTACAGTCTTAGTAAGTACAAGGACAGAAAATACGATTTATTCAACATCTTACGGGCTGATTATTTAATCTTTTCTCAGTTAGTGATAAACTTTTATTAAATTATTTCTGTATATGTTACAGCAAAACTGAATTCTACATGCCTAGTAATATCTTCAGTCTCCTGGTAGTTTGGAAATTGTAGAGGCTTCACATTACTATGATTTCTGTCCACAAAACTGTGAGAGAGATCCTTGTCCTGAAAACATGTTTTATAAATTCGTATTTTCCAATACATGAAGTAAGTTTCTCAAATATCACATATATGTGTTACATCCCAATTACGAGTGGTAAGTTTTGAAGGGATTCAAGTAGCAGAGGAGTAGGAGTGTAGGCTGAAAGGGGGAAAGGGGGTATGGAGTAAAAGTGAAAGGCTTAGCAAATACATGCATGAAATGTCAATTTTCCCCTTTGGTTATTTGTTTTATTTAAACATGTATAACTCAAAGAAAAACTTACAATATTTCGTTGCAAATCTGGATGGTCAATATCAATCCCAATGTCTACAACTGCAACACGGATACCAAACCCCGTGTATCCAAGAGACCATGCTTCTTGGACATCCATCCCATAGTATGGCCAACACTTCTTCATCTACAAGATAGACATAGAGTAAAAGGCGAGGGTACACTTTCAAAAAAATCCAGTTATGGACGTTTTGAATTCTATCAAATTCGCCTACAGAATAATACCGGTATTCTTGAATCTGTCTCCTTATAAGATAAAATGTATGACAACGATCAACAGTGACATAATAACAAAATTACAAATTATTCCAATTTCTTTTTAATCTTCCAAAAACAATGAAATATCACGTGCCATTGATACTCATGTCAATAAAACCAGGCAATGAGTCGAACGGGAAAAATAATTATTGATACAGTGCATATGATTAACTTTATTACTTTCATATCAAAGGCTTCTAACGGTCTTACCAAAATGATAGGATTGTTATGGAAAGGGTTCCAACAGATTTGGAAAATTCATTTGGAATATAACACTGAGTAATGTTTCCAGAATTTTATGAATATACAGTATAGATAATACGTTTGATATCCTGAATTATCATGAGCAGGTAAAACTACATGTAATAAAATCCAAAACCATCTTAAATCATAACCTGAAGTAAAAGATTTTTGCCGGATAAAAGTTAAACTTAGGAGTTTTGAAAGAGAGATGAAATAATTAATAGTTGCTTTGTATTGTAAGTTATTTTGTTTGACAATGGGTGTTGATTGATTGATTGATTTTTATTCAGGTAAAATACACATAATTGCAAATATATTGAATACATATAATATCGATATTATCAAACTGACTAAGAATTATATATATCACAGAGTGTTTGAATTAATAAATGAGTATTATATCACAGATCAATTTTACAACTAATTATTACTATTCACTTAGACTTACATAAGCACCAATCAAATTGTTTATAGTTGTTCATGAACTAAGTAATAAAAACATTAGTAAACTAATATATAAGAAACTCGAAAGAGCAATTAACTAAAATAATTGTGTATTAAACCTAGGATGGCCCATAAAGCCCTAAAGCTTATTTCCAATGGGGTCCTGATAAATACCTTATAGATAAAAAAAGAAAAAGAAAAATAAGACTTTGGTGTTTGGAAGTTCACATGAAAATGGAAAATTAAGATAAATGTACATTATAATATGTTTCTATGCTCTATAAACAATTATATTTCATTTGATATAAAGTGCATTAGAATTAAAACAAGTATTGTTCAGTCTATCATGAATAAATAGATAAACCATGCGACTTAAGAAATATTAGCCACATCTAACAAATGGTATTTAACCGCTTTCTTGAACTGTCCAATTTTAGTCATCTGTTTTATTTGCACAGGCAGTGAATTTCAGTCATTAATTGCAGAGTAATAAAAAGTTATATTTTCTTTTCCATTAGATTTTGGAACAACAAAATTATATAATTTAGAGCGGGTAAAATTAGAATGTAAATCTCTTGTAAACATAAAACTTTCTTTCATATAAGAAGGTCCTGTACTATTTACAATTTTGAATACATGGTTCAAACGAAGCTGCTTGTTTCTAGCTTCAATATTCAAAAGAGACATATCAGCGAGAGTTTGACAATTGACACTTTCCCTTGGACCCATATCATTTATAAATCTCACAATTTTATTTTGACATGTCTGGAGTTTGTCTTTAAAACATTTGCTTAAACTAGGATACCAAGAGGAACAAGCATAATCTATATGATATTGTATAAGGGCAGAACACAAATGTTTCCTAGTATTATAATCTAACACCGAAGCATATCTATACAAAAATTTAAGTCTAGAATTGACCTTTGATACAATAGAGTTAACAACTGTTTCTCCAGACAAATTGTCATCAATACTTAAACCTAAATACTTTACAGACGATGTTGGAGAAATAGTATGATTATGGCACACAACTTTAAAACTAACATCTCTTTTTAATTTCCTTTTAGAACCAAATAGAATACACTCAGTTTTACCCAAATGAAGTGATAACTTATTGTCAACTAACCAAGATGAACATGATTCTAAGACAGTTCCAAGTTTTTCAGATATGACATTTGGATCTTTGTGGGCAAATAAGATTGCACTATCATCAGCATATAGTATCAGTTTACGTGTTGGATCTATACTGATTTTCATATCATTTACATAACAAAGAAACAATAAAGGGCCTAGAATACTGCCTTGTGGAACACCACATGTAACAGGCTGAAGGTCAGAATAAACATTATTAACACAAACATTTTGCTTTCTACCCGTTAGATATGACATGAACCAATCTGTAGATTTAACACCCACGATTTTAAGTTTACCACATAGAATATCATGGTCTACAGTGTCAAATGCTTTCTGCAAATCTAACATAACCATTCCGGTATACAGACCTTTGGCGTTGTTATCTCTTATAAAGTCAAGTAAGTGTATTAAACATGTATCAGTTGAATAAGAGCTCCTAAATCCTGACTGTAATTCATACAACAAGTTGTTAGAAACAAGAAACTTCTCCAATTGTACATACACAGATTTTTCTAAGATTTTAGATACAATGCTTAAAATACTAACTGGTCTATAGTTACCAACATCCAGATTACTATTTTTCTTATATAAAGGCTTTACTCGAGCAGCTTTCATGTCTTCAGGAACATTATTATCAGATATTGACATATTTACTATAAATGTTATTGTCAACTTGAGAACATTTGCCCCATCTTTCAAAACTTTTGCTGGGATTTCATCTAAACCAGTACTCTTACATGAATTCAAATTTCTAAGTTCATTGTATACAAATGATTCTTGAACATGTGTTAACCGAAGGAAGCTGTTTGAACTATTAAGAAAATATTAATTACCTTTGCGTCTGTCCGTTTCTGAAGAATCCATTGACTAGAGCCTTGTGTAACTGTTTCGTTCCGCCATGGAAAATATTTAACCGTTCCATACTCCCTCCTCTCAATATATATGATCTGTTTCATGGAAAACAATTTTAGTTCAATATTTCTTGCGGAAGATCTATATTTTTTCGTTTCTAAATTCGATTCATAATCAAAGACATATTCAAAGATATAGCGTAAACTTACAAGCATTAGGACTTGAATAATGTAATTAATGCCGTGTGTTGTATGTTCAAAAAAAGATCCGATACAAAGAAATTAGCGAGTGGCAATTTTTATACACATATCATTTAAAAGCTTTTCTTTTTAATTTTTGTGTTTTATTTGTGCTTAGATCCTTACCTTTTCCGCAAAGAACCTTTTAAAATATTTCATGTTCCTGCTAAGACCAGATTGCTTAGTTTGATTATGCCCCCTTCGAAGAAGAAGGGTATATTGATTTGCAGATGTCGGTCGGTCGGTCGGTCTGTCCGTCCGTCTACCAACTGGTTTTCAGATGATAGCTCAAGAACGCTTGGGCCTAGGATCCTGAAACTTGATGTGGAGTTTGGTCATGACCAGCAGAGGACCCCTATTGTTTTTAGGTCAGTATTTCAAAGGTCAAGGTCACAGTGACCTGGAATAGTAAAACGGTTTCCGTATGATAACTTGAAAATGTTTGGACCTAGCGTCTTCAAACTTGATGTGGAGGTTTGTCATGACCAGCAGATGACCTCTAATGACTTTGAAGTCAGTAGGTCAAACTTCAAGGTCACGGGTGACTCGTAACTGTAAAACAGTTTCCGAACGATAACTCGAGAACACTTGGGCCTAACATCTTGAAACTTGAGGATGGTGGAGGATGGTCATAACTGGTAGAGGACCCCTAACGGTTTTGAGATTCAAACGTCAAGGCCACAGTGACCCGGAATTGTAGAATGGTTTCCGCTCAATAACCTAAGTTAGGACTGACCAATTGCAATGAAATTTGGTTTGTAGGTAGTTTGCGGGAAGAGGAAGCTTGGGTTGCATTTAAGGTCACAAGGATCAAGGTCAAGGTCACTGTTACTAAAAAATGGTTTTCGCTTAAAAACATGAGTTAGAAGTGACCAATTGCAATGCAACTTGGTGTGTAGGTAGCTTGCATGGAGAAGAAGATATCTAAATATTTTTTCTTTTTGTTTTAAGCAATTAATTTTTTTAGGGGTCAAGGTCAAGGTCAATGTTACTAAAATAGATTTTTTTCAAAATGTTTTTCGTTTTAAATTGTTTTCAGCTAAAAGAATGTTTAGGGGTCAAGGTCAAGGTCACTGTTACTAAGAATAGATTTTTTCAAATTTGTTTTTAGTTTAAAATCGTATTCAGCAAAAAAACTTTTTAAGGGTCAAGGTTGAGGTCACTGTTACTTAAAACAGATATTTTTTTCAATTTATTTTTTGGAGATTAAAAAATTGTTTTAGGCAAATAATTTTTTTAGGTCAAGGTCATTACTAAAAAGGTCAAGGTCACTTCATAGAAATATTCATTTTCTATAATGTTTTAGTTTCTTTTTAAATCTTTTTTTTATTCTACAATTTCTACAGATGCCGTTTTCATGAATTTCACATTGACTTTTACTTTAAAAACTTTTCCTTTCATAGTACAACTTTTGCATCAAGGGGGGCATACGTGTTTTACAAACAGCTGTTGTTAGCCGTTGATTCTTCTTTAAAAAGGTGTACAGTTGACACAAGCTGATGTCTCCTCATATGCAGTAAAACTACCTTTTAGTACCACAATCACGTGAATATTCGTATTTTCAATTTTTGTTAACATAGTAAAATTATTTCGGGATTCCCCCATGAAAAATAACAATTTCGACAATTGTGATACAAGATATCGTAATTAAAATACCTAAATATAACATAGAAATTTGAATATGAATGTGCTGATTGCCTAACAGCAATGACTGTCGCACGCAAGATTATTTGAAAAGAATAGGTAATGCGGAATAAAGTGAAAGCCTCCCCATGTTAAACAGTATTTAAAACTTTTGAGGGTGACCTTAGCTTGAAAATATGTATATATAATGTTTGTGAGATAGATTAAAAGAGGCATCACACATTGCTCATACGTAGTATAAAACTTCTCGGTTACTAACAGTTTATATAAACTTTACTTTAGGTTCCATATTTCAATATATTCTCAGTTATACAAAGTATTGAGTTCAGTAAAAAAAAACGCACACACAAAATGATGTTTGTTATGTTATCATAATATTGCGTCGATATTTTTTCTAAATTCTGATGAAGTTCTTACTTTTTCTGCAAAGAATTCTTTGAAATCATCCATGTTCCTGCTTATACCATATGTAGATTGCTTTGTTTGATACGCAGGGGACTGCTCCTCGAACAAGTAAACATTTGAAACAAGCTGGAATAAATAAAACTGTTTACAGTGTAATTATTTTCATAAATCTAAAGTTCACAATTCATTTCTAGAGGCATGCCAATCTGCTTAAGATATACTGTTCCTGTTCAAGAATGTTGAAAGCCGGCGACTGATTCTTAATTTGATGGCAAATCCACTAAATTATTTGATTTTCAGTTTGTGTTTATTTGCCAATCTATAGATGAAATAAACTGGCTACTGGCTGAATACATATTGAACCATTTATTTCATAATAGTTTTAGAGCACCACTAAGGACGTCACTAATTTCAGTTGATGGTGAAAAGTATTTCTGTGACTGAAATTTGCATTAGATGTATGCCATTATGATATACGTAGGTATATAAATTAAGGAGAAACATCCTACAACTGGATGCAATTTTGAATAAAATACAGCTGTAAGTACATGTAATACGTTCTTTGAAAGAATTGCCATCAAACTTCAGGGTTTCAGCTAAAATTAGCTGTTTGTTTGGTAATATTAGCGAAAAGGGACGTGTTGTAGTGTATATGTTGTTCTTGAAATACGTTTTTTCAGTATCTTACATATATTTACATTTTGTACACAATTTTAAATATCTTGATAAGATAATCAGCAAGTTACAGGGATTCCTCTTTAGATATAACTATTAAACTATTCACGATATCTAACTAATAAGACAGAGAGTTAAATTATCAAAGAGCAAATAAATATGAAGTGGTAAGAGTTTGCAACCTAAATAGGTCTTACTTCTGATTAAACTGAAACCTTGATATGAAATTTTATTTTAGAAAAACACTAACTTTAATTTGCCATAACATATATAATAGGACATTTTAATAGCAATATATATACATACTTGTTCTAATACATCCATTTCATTATGCAACTGAGATAGCAGTGTTGAATGAATTTGAAAGAATGTATATATGTTAAGTAACTCATAAAAGATAAAGATCTACACACCTTTCCTTTGTACTTAAAACCAAACCTTGGTGATTCTCCTTTAATGGTGTCAACCCATTTTTCTTTAATTTGAACCATATACTCCTGTGTGGTTCTTTTTCTGTCCTTGGTCTTTCTTGAGCGAAGCATGGTCATTTGCAAAACAAAAATTGTCACTATTATGATAGTGCGTGTTTTATTAAAGAGCTCCATTTTAATCCAAATCACTGACTGTTTTACCTTCAAAACGCACAATAGGCTAATAATATGCACATACAGTTGTGTACGATTGTTTGCGTTACTTCGATATGACGTACATTTGTATAATTATATAATATGATATCCATTATCAAATGCGTAGTTAAATTACCTAATAATTTTTAAAATAAGATAAAAGTATGACAAATCAACGGCTATTTTAAGGGCTTCATCATATTCTGATGAACCGTCAGTGTCTCCTCATTCTTCTCCTCACATACAACAAAAAGTAATCTCGTTTTTCTATTATAATAATATTCAGTAATGTATATTAGAAAATTATCGTTCTATTTTACTGAACGAAATCTCTATGGCAAAGTGTAGTCTTCCAATCATTGTTTTCCTTAAGAAACTTACCAACCGAACTATTAAGATAATAAAGATAACATGCTGGGTTTCCTACATAGTACCTACAACGAGCCTCAGAAACAATAGAGATCATTACCTATAATAATATGGAGAAATCAAACCTTGGATATTGCTGTTCGGTCTTAAAACAATAGAAAATATAGAAGGTAATTTAATGGACACGGATGTGTGATAAAAAGACAGAATAATATAAAAGCATTGCAGTTGCGGTGAGATCTACAGTGTATATTAATGAAAGTACCATATATTATGTTATTTGCGCTGCATATAAGGAAAAAAGCACCACACATAATGAACACAGTGACTACCACATATATTTATGTTTGCACATCATATAATGTAAAACGCACCAAGTACATTTGTGTAACGTTTTATCTACTACACACAATAACAAATCTACTGCATATATTGGTGTTTGTACCGCACACAAATTCAAATGCACTGCATATAAAGACAGTACCACCACATAAGAGTTGTATTACATATAACAAAGAAAATACAGCATATAAAGTAATTTGTACCATATAATGAATCTACCACGTATAATTAAATGCCTACTGCATATAATAAAAGATCTACTGCATATAATGAAATATGTACCGCATATAAGCAAACAAGTCATGATAAGACGGCCATGACGTTCCATATAACATAGGTGTGGTGCTGCTGTTGTTGTGGCGGCGCTTTAAGGTAAAGCTGGATGTTTTTTATAGATGTTGCTTTTTCAGAATATGGATACTAGACTGATGAATAATACTCTATTACACATTATTGTGACACTGATCTTTTTTGCGAGACGGCCAGATATTCCTTCGTGAAAAGCCAAGCATGCTATTAGTTTTCTTAGTGATCCAATTTATATAATAAGCTCAGGTCAGATAAATTGAACATTTTGTTGTAGAAACCTGTGTAATATCCTTTCATATGGTACATGTATTCGGCTTAAAGTTACTGGTCTCCAATTTTTTGTTTGGATGTTGGAGAGAGCTGTGTTTGGTGGTGTTTTAGTATGAGACAAAATCGGGGACGACCATTGTTTGGGTGCCTTTATTAAGCGCTATTGAAGAATGCTGGGTGCTCCGTACCGTGGAGGTCCCGTACCGCTATACATATGAAGGTTCCGTGTCACATAATTATACATGTATATGTATATAGCGAACAGTAATTGTATATTGTCTGCTTATTGTACCACATTTGCACAATTGAAAACAAAGACTGATATTATGTTTTTCTTTTATCATATATTGAAAATACATATTAACAATAAAAGATACATAGTAACATAAAAAAATATAATGTTCATGTATTCATTTTCATAAAATTTAAGAAAAATTTATAGATAAAGAATGACAGACTTTTGGCATGTAATCAAAATATGATACAGAACATTTAGAATCACGCACACACACAAAAACAAGATTGACGATGCTGACAATAATTTTTTAATACAATAGAAAACGCACAAATGATACAAACCTGACAATTTTTATGTACAATATTGCATTTCAATTCGATTCCTTAACTATCTGGAGCCGCTGATTAATTTCTTTGGTTGGCGTGAAAATGGTTCCCACCACTTCCGTAACAGGTAATGCATCATGCATATGTAAGCGGAAGCGGGAAACTTGACATTATCTCTCTGACGGACGAACACAATGTTCTTTATCACTTAAGATATACTTTATATAAAATAACAAGCCATTTTAAAGTCTTAGTTCGTGTAAAACTGATATTTATATCAGAAATATCTATCATATTTAATACACGAAAATGAATTACGTCGTCTGTGCTATGCACAAAAAAAACTTTTTGTTCATGAGTCTACTGTCATCTGAATGGGTAAGTGCATGATTCAAACAACGCGCAATGGTTTAATATTTCATGCATTCAAACGATTGCAGTAATCATTTCAGTACTCACATAAGAATATTTGGATAAATAATTTCCATTTATAAAGATAATCAGAAATTATCCGATAGTGTTGGTGTGGACCTCAACGAAGAAACCCAAGAGTAGCCCCCCTCCACCGCTCCATTCCTTTACTGTTTAAATCTTAGATCAGCGCCAGTGTAATTCATGTCATCGCGGGATATGTATTCATATATATATACATATCTATATAATTTCTGTATTTGTGGGTGTTACTTAAATCTTAATATTTGTCAACAGATATTTTTATTACTTTTTGGGTCGATTGTTAAAATCGACCTAAAGTTAACAGAGTATATCGCCCTTACGGCCGAACACACAACATACAAACAAGTAGTTCCATATAAACAGTTATTAGGCATTATAGCGATTTCTGTTTTCAAAATTATATAGTAATAAATCTAAATAATTTAAAAACATTTCAGAATAGAATAATATTATTTCGTTATTGTTCTTTAAATGTGTAATTAATCGTAAATACTATTAATGCGCGAACGAACGACTTGGACATACAAATTTATAACAACTCGTTTTTTACCAATAGCTGTATATTCGGCGGACATAGAGCAGTTGGTAGAGATGCTGGAAATTGAATTTGCGCTGACTTACTGCGGCGGACGCAAGTTCGAAACCCATTTAATACAGTTTTTTTTTTACATTTTTCTTCTGTTTTACTTATAATTTTAAGACTTTAAACCATTTTAAATGTTTTACAGCAAATAATCATAGAAAACTTCATTCATGTCAAACTTATAAGGATAATGTTAATAAGACATACTGTATACATATTATTCGATAACAGTAAAGTTCAGTCAGTAGTCGTGTCAGGTTTTGCTTGTACAACCAGAATTGGTTTCCTTGGGTTCTTTTGGGGCCATGCCTCAACATCAATCATCACCAATTTCTAGAATATTTACATGTCAGTTTTGTTTGTGGGCCCGCTGTGATACTTTGTATCACTGTTTTTCTTGTTCAGTTATTAATTTACTCTGTGTCTTCTTTGATCTTGCTCATTGTTCAGTTTTTGCCTACAATTTAGGATAGGAATTTATTTTGTATTATTGACACAATACACTCAACCCTATGGCATCAAAAGTTGTGCAAACTTTGAATTTTCAGTTCAGGTTTGTAAAAACCCACTTCTCAGTTACCATTCACAGCTATGATATTTTATAGGGTAGTTGAACATACATGTAGTCACTGAATGCAAAAGGTAAGCACATGGGTTCCTATCAAAAGTAAAGTTTACACATATGGTTAAAGGTCAAACTCTGTGGACATTTGTGTCTCCAGTTTGTTGATAACTTTACTCATGCATGGGTTGCCCTGATATTTACACATGTGTTCAGAGACAATCGACCCTCCAGCACTTCCAGTCCTTTGATTTCTATACTTCTGACTAGATCTTTATTAATTTCCCGTTCGTAAAACAAATCGCTACAGTTTAGAATTAATCATTCCTTTGTGGTGTTTCTTTTTCTTGGGGTTCTTTGGAGAAGTGTTAGACGGGTCGCACTAATGACGAACAAGAAAAACTCTGATACTACGTATCGCAGCGGGCCTAGAAACAAAGCTTTCATGTAAATATTTTGAAATTTGAGATGCAAATAAACTTTACAGATTTATATCAGAGACAGAATAAATTTATATTCTAGGTACTTGCCTATCTGGTTCGTGCATTTACAGTTTAGTAACTCTTTCTCATTTCCAGTGTATCATTTATGATTTAAAAAGAAACAAAATCTTATTCATGAAAAAACTTGAAATAGTCTTTATGCTCTTTCTGTTTTTTTCATTAGATTGTATATACGAGCTCTATTTTCATTCAGTGTTAATTAAAATAAAGTTAACGCAGCAATATTATAATATGTTCTACGCTATGTTCCATTAAGGTGATTCTCAGAATATACAATACTATTCCTGCCTCTATCCTCACAAAATCGTTTGCAGTCAAAATGTTTGTAAACAAAACAACGCACATTTTTACGATTACTAAAAGTATCGTTACCGACCAATTAGTTAACTTTGGCTACCTGTCAGTTTATTGCTGTAGACCAGTCTAATAACACGAAATGTAAACCAGTCTGATAAAAATAGAAAGTGCATCCCGACCAGTTAGTAAACTTTGGCTACCTTTCACTTTATTGCCCTAACATGACATGTCTGATTTAAATAGACTGTCAATGACTGTACAATGATACCATTCAAAAACAAATGAAATGTGATTGTAAATTTTAAACTATAAAAATCGAGTCACGTAATGGACCCACTTTACCCGATACCTGAAGATACCGGCATGTTTGACCGATATCGGTTTTTATACTGGCCGAACAGTAAAAACTTTTCACTACTTATTTGACGTTACATAAGCATATAAAATAATTTGACGTTTTACATGGATAAAAGATAGAACTATCAATTTTTTGACAATTTTAAAGCTACACAATGAACAGTGGTTTAACCCATTCTTTATCGTAACTTCCTAGGCGATTTCCATAACAGTTTGTTCAAAGAACTATACACTACTTCACCTACATGTTACATTTTCCAACCACGTATTAAATATAGCGGGCCGCTGCTGCGGCCCGCAATAAGCTGACGGGTCGCACTGCTGACGAATTAGCTGACGATATAAGAATAGAGGAAAACTGCTGACTACATAGGTAAAGAAGGATTATTGGAAAATGCTGACGATATATACATAGAATGAAATTGCAACCAGTCATTGTATTTATCATAGATTAGGTATATGTGAAAAAAGGAATAAACAACTTAAATGTAAATATCATGTTTGATTTCTTTTATTATCAGTCGATTTATCTAATTTTATATAACTAATAACAACAAAATTATGCAATTTAAACAAAACCAAAATTATAATTTAATCTATGTTTCTATTATGTGAGTTACAACAGTAATATGGATTAAACTATTAGCAATTGTTATAATATGTTTAATATATTGTATTCTCACACGTTTTAATATAATTATACCCAGATAATTACAACAAAATTAAGAAATATAAACATAATCAGTTTCTAACACAATGGAAACAAAACGGTGACATAATTATATATCTACAGTACAGAACAGGACTTCTCTTTTATTTTACCCCTGTGCTGAGTTTATGCTTGCTACTTTAGTTACAAGCAGAACAAATGAATTCGACGTCAACATGTGATATGTTTATTTAGTTTATTTCAGTCTCACTTTACATGATACAAAATATCACAGATTAAAATATATACACATACTATCATGCAAACCTTTCTATACAGAAATATGAGAGACTATATGACAATAAATAAGACAAATATTCTCAATGACATTATTTACATAATAAAACTATGTAACCACTGCTAATCTAGATTTAAAAAGTGACCCTAAAAAAGAGAGATAAAATACTGATCAAGGGAAAAAAGGCACTAAAGCGCAATTAAGAAATGTTTTACAAAATCAATTATCAGCTCTGATCAGATCAGAAATGAACTGATTAGCAGTACTTACATAGAAGAAATAAGAGTAGTTATATATTATTAAAGACTGTAGACATTACATACATAATAAAAGCCAGTATATTCATTATTAAAAATATCTGTAAAGTTTTGGCACATAAACAGAATAATATAACATGGCTTAAAGACACAAAGCTGTACCAAAAGCTTTGTAAATCACAATGGTTATCACTTATTTAACCTGAGTATAGTCCATATGACTATATACATGGACAACACTTCATATGACTGGCTCATTTTGGTTATATAAAATACAGCAGTAAATTTACAACCTTATCATTTGTACAGCAAATTGTTTCTGGTTTTTAAAATCATAAAACAGGTCTTGGCACTTATTTTAAACATATTTTCATCAGACAGTACAAATATTAATTTATTATCATCAGACAGGTTCAAGTAATTACCATTCATTTTACATGCTTCACTTGTGAGTGCATCTCTAATACCCTGATATGCATTACAGTGAAACAAAACATGTGATATGTCAACCGGTGCCTCAACACAGTGCTTGTGATACCAGAGTGAGCACTTGTCACACTGTACTTGATCACCCAAGCAAGCAGGCAAATTGCAATTACAATAATTTTCAATCGAAATGGTCTTTTGATATTTATTTCGCCTAAGTCCTAGAGTTTTCTTCGTGGGTGGGGAATTCTGTCATTAATTCGTTTTCCAGACACGATGTCAAAAGTTCTCTTAGTTTATTGGAATCAAATGTTAATTCAAAGCAAAGTTTCTGTCTAATACAGTATGATGTTGCATGGACAATTATAGCAAATAATCCACAATCTACAGAATTGTCTTGCTTTTGAACTAGTGGAACAATAACCTTAACACATTTTTCCTTTATGCCATATATTTGCGATAATTGAATTTTTAACCCAACTGGTATAATCCTATCATTTGGTCTGTCATTCCCTAAACTGTCTATAAGATATACTTTGTTATTGTTTCGAATTGATGTTACCCAATGACCTTTGTGGTCATGGTGGATTTGACAAGATGAAGTTTCTTTGGTTGGATGGAATGAAGTAAAAGTCGTCCGCACTTGCTTATTGTCGTCAAATTTAGGTACCTTTTAAGGTAATTGGAAGCCTTCAATTTTTTTTTCGAACTGTTTAATAATCAATAATACTTACAAATTTATGTACTGTCTCTATAGGTGATGAATTTAGCGTTCCGTTTTTATTTTTAACAATATCTTTATCTTCATTTGTAAGATGTAAGTTCTTAATCCAAAAGTTGTAACCTATTTCTGAAATGCTGTCGTCACGGCGGTCGCTTAATTCTATTAGTTCTGTTGCTTCTTCTATTGTTGAAAAGTCATTCATTTTTTGTATTTAACTGACGTTTTCGAAAGGTGCAAAGGCCAGTTTCCGCTTTTTCTCACTGGAATTTATTTTTGGTGTTTTTAAAATTGATTTTGGCGTTGATGACTCGAATAATGATCTTCTTTGCCATACCAATTGCCATCATCGCTGAAATTATGTGGTAGCATCTGGCTGTAGAAGGGCATGTACATGATTGTTTTGGAAAGAGTGTCACTGAATACTTTGTTCCGTTTGAGCCTTGAACCATAAATGCACCCATTTGCGGCACGAGAACAATGTTATTTTCTTTAATTACCTTCATTTCTTGGGCTTTTTGGCTATCACTTTTTGCTTTAGGTTTTGACTGTTCATCTATGACTACATTAATATATGTTACACTATCTCTGTCTATGACATTTGAAATTTCTCCTTTTATTAGTTCAATTAATTTGTTAGGATGACACACATTTTCTGGTAGACTCACGGTTTCTGGGTCCAGTGACGCGTATTTGTAATTCCTGTCACATTAATAGAATTTAAATTTGGAATAACTTTTTTCAATGACTCTATGAAACTTTCATGACATGACCGATTCTTTCTTTCGTGAATCATAAATGCAATAGGCAGGATAGGATTTTCTTTAAACATAGGGTGTTGGATCGCCACAGCCGAAACGTAAAAATCACCACAATTGAATGTCGTATCATAAAAGATTTCTATATGTTAGTCCTTTAACTGAATGAGTTTTTTAACTTCGTTGAACAGCTCCGTATTCCCAACCACTTCCTCTAAATCTGGCGTTGTTTTTATACTTAAGATGTAACCAAGTTGTGCAAATAATAAATGTAATGCAAACATGACACCATGGGACAATTTGCTTTCGCCCTTAACAATCTTTTTCGAATGTAGGACATTATCCCCTAGGACAATATCCCCTTGGCTCTTTTTTGCTTAGGAGGACAATATCCCCTTGGTGATTTTGTAAAGGAGGACATTAGCCCCTTGCTAAATTTGCGAAGGAGGACATTATCCCCTTCTCCCTAGGACATTATCCCCTTGATGATTTTGCCAAGGAGGACATTAGCCCCTTCTATAGTTTGCATATGGAGACATTAGCTCAATCATCCTAGGACAATAGCCTTTTGAAAATTATTCTTTTTGAATGTAATTATCACTTAATTTGTAGAATATGTGTGAGAGTTTTTGCAGGAATAATGTCTATGTTAAAAAGGTGTTAACAAACAAATTTGAAATACAAAGAGCTTATGTACTGTTTTTAAATTTAATTACTTTTTGCAGGAATATTGACTAGACTTGACAGATGTTGGCAAAAAGTCAACAACTATTTTATGATAGACTAATTTATAGATAGCCATAATTAGCACATTAAATGTATGGATTAATGGATCAAAGGCTACTTTTGTATCCTTAATGAGAATATCAAAATCTATCTACCGCATCCATTATTACTTTTAAATATGCATTCTTATAGCAAGGTTGGTCTTGCCTTTAAAAGTGTACGCATGCCCTGCATAGCAGAGTTTTTTTACTACTACAAGTACTTAGAATGAATTCCAGATTACAGAATGTAATGATTGAATATTCATTTACCCAGATAATACATGTATATATGGGAAATGAGTAAATACTGTCAAATTTAATGCACTTTGTATTTAAAACAATTATAAGATTAAATAACACATTCTTTTCATTTAAAGCTGCTCGCTCTCAGATTTTGGTAAAAAAAACAAAGTTATTCAAAATGTATATAAGTAACATTTTTTTAGAACATGTAGTCATATAAAAAGGCTCCAGTATAAAATTCTTTAATGTGCTACCAAATTTTCAATGGATTTCTGCAAATTTCTACCTAGATTTTTGCTAATATTTTGATTCTATCCTTTAATTTTATATTAATGTATCCAGTAAGTATGTTAATTTTTAAAAGAAACGACAATTTTTTTCAACGGTAACTTAGAGCGAGCAGCTTTAAAACCATTTTCAACCATAGTTATCAGCATTATATTAGTTAACATTACATATCAGCAAAACTGTCATTCCAAACTTCTTTGATGTTCCTTCTTTGAAACAAATTATTACTAATCACAGTTAATTAGCACATCCTTTTCATTAAAGACATAATCAGCACTAATTTTCACCAAAACTTATTCCAAACTCCTTTTGATGTTATTAAAAACTGTGAATCCTTACTTCAATATTTTTTCAATATTAGTTTTTTTCACTGTTTGTTTTTTTGTATCAGATTTTCTTAAAATCAAGTGTTTTTTTTTTAGTTTTTACATTAAATCAACACTTAATTTGGATGTTAAAGGTATCAATATTGGTACCATATCACATATGTAAGAAGGGGCTAATGTCCTAGGGAGAAGGGGATAATGTCCTCCTTGGCAAAATCATCAAGGGGATAATGTCCTCCTTCTCAAATTTAGCAAGGGGCTAATGTCCTCCTTTGCAAATTCATCAAGGGGATATTGTCCTCCTAAGCAAAAAAGAGCCAAGGGGATAATGTCCTAGGGGATAATGTCCGTTTACCATCTTTTTCATGTTTTGTATCTTTCCTTTGCGTGTTTCTAAGTACTGTTTATTATTCATTTACCGATTTACTTAATAAATTAATTAAGTGAATGACTTTGTAAGTTTGACATAAAAACACACATTCAAAACAATGCGTGACAAACACAAAATATTAAAATGCTGATATATAATCGGTCAGCAACACTCTAAATTTAACTGGTCAGCATTCTATGTTCCGCTAAATTCACCAAACACTTGTATTTACAGTTAGTTGGCAAATAAATTTTTATAAATATTATTATTATAAATGCGAAAAAATCATGTATGTTCCTGGTATATCTGTAAATATTAACAACAATCTAGATGCATTACAAGAACACTTACCGACTTTCCAGGAACCAAATCGTAAAATTCAAGAGTATCCTCCATGAAATCACGCACAGTAAATCCCGAGTATGAAAATACTGGACACTGAGCAAAATCATCTAAGAACTTAGCCTGCGAATGTCCTACTATCATCGCCATAATTCAGATAACACAAAAGCAAATTTTCACACAAAATAAAGTAACTATATAATGTAAGAATCATTTAATTACAACGACAATCAAAAATTTGTGTTGAATAATAATAAAACATACCTATTTTTCGAATACTTATATAGTTGGCTTATTTACTCAAACATTACATTGTACTAGGTGATGCCTGTAATTAATGACAATTGAAACCAATTACATATCATTTTCAGAAAGTGAATGCATCTAAATTAGTACTATCTTTTGTGTCGGTAATTCAAATATAAACAAGCTAGCAATTAAAGAGTTTCAATATTTCTTCACAATACTTTCAAAGCACACATTTTTCACACCAAAAATCAGTATACTTATCAAAAATCAATCCTAAGTTTATAGCATAGCGTACAAGTTTTTATAAATGAATTTGCTTGTTTGTCTTTGATCATTTGCCTTTGAATATGATACGTGTTTAAATCAATTCAATAAAACATTATCACTTAATTATCAAACAGTTATTAATTTTTATGGCTGATTTCAAATAAACAATGTCAGTTCTTATCAAATAAAGTCAGAAAACGATTAAATTATATTCTAGTCAAAGTGCTTTTAGTTCTATCATTTCATGATAACATATTTATTTACTATATTCTAATATAAACATCGGCACCACAATTACTTATAAATAACTCTTTGCTTTACATATATTATGGAATGCGGGTTGGGACATGCCACTTGCTAACTGCTACTTGATAATTGCCACTTGCTTATTGCTAATTGCTACTTGCTTATTGCCACTTGCTATTTGCTTAATGCCACTTGCTTATTGCTAATTGCTGGTTGGGACATGTCACTTGCTAATTGCCACTTGCTTATTGCAGGTTGGGACATGCCACTTGCTAATTGCCACTTGCTTATTGCTAAATGCAGGTTTGGACATGCCATTTGCTAATTGCCACTTGCTACTTGACACTTGCTTAATGTGGGTTTGGACATGCCACTTGCTAATTGCCACATGCTAATTGCCACTTGCTTATTGCCACTTGCTAATTGCCACTTGCTTTTTGTCACTTTTTAACATCTGACTTCAGCTGCAAGATTATTTATATTAAATATACTTTCAGTACGAAACTTTATTAATGATTCATAATAAACTTATATAAATTTATAATCTATACATATACCATTGTAGATGTCTTGTTTACTTATAATAGTAACTCATGTTCGATGTTCACGAACATGAATCAGATCACGCGTTTTGAAATTGTATAAATTAAAAGCTTTAATGTGATTGAATGTAATATATTTTTGGTATGCATGTTCCATTTTAAAGGTCCATGCATTGCTAAGACAAAATCGAATTTTCTTTTAAATCTGGAATTGTAACAGGGACATACAGTTTGAAACTGGCTTCTAAAACTTTACAATAGCCATGGAGTATTACTGCTGCAGAAAAACAAGTAAATGTTTTTGTATATCCTTAGATTGACCTGGGTGGTATTTTTGTCCTACTTTCACTTTATGGTATGTTGTAAACAGTCAGAGATATACGTTGCACATCATTGAAAGTAAATTAAGTTAGTTCAGCTATAATTTAATGCTTATTAATGTACAAGCTATTTACAGCGTAGCCTCTCTCTATGAGACTTCTGGAAATTACAAACATATTTGAAAACTGGAAAACCTACTTTCGTTTTTGAAAAGGCAAAATATTATAAATCAGTTCTTTTGTGAAACTCAAATTTTCAACACAATATGGTCACATTAGACGCTGTATGTCATAGTTTTCCTTCTGAGAAGACGCTCGTTACAATTACAGATTTTGGCAACTAGCAATCAGCTATAAGCAAAAGGCAATAAGCAATTGCCAAGTGGCAAATAGCAATTGGATTGTCACAACTAGCAATTAGCAATAAGCAAATGGCAATTAGCAAGTGGCACGTCCCAACTAGCAATAAGCAATTGGCAAATAACATGTGGCATGTCCCAACTAGCAATTAGCAATACCCAAGTGGCAAATAACAAGTGGCATGTCCCAACTAGCAATTAGCAAGTGGCAAGTAGCAAGTAGCAATTGGCATGTCCCAACTAGCAATTAGCAAGTGGCAATTATCAGGTGGCATGCCCAAACCTGCAATTAGCAATAAGCAAGTGGCAATTAGCAAGTGACAACTAGCAAGTGGCATGTCCAAACCTGCAATAAGGAAGTGGTAATTAGCAAGTGACAATCCCAACCCGCATTCCATAATATCTGGTCGATATATGGTCCATAATTCTTATATCGTCAGCTAATTCGTCAGCAGTTTAGAACGTTCCGTGTTAGACATTCGGAGTCATTTGAATGTTTCCGTTGAGAAACTTTTCGCCGGATTTTTTCATAAATTACAAATGAAGTAGCAAAATGGAAGGTTTGATTCCCGTTATCAATAAGTTGCAAGATGTTTTTAATACAGTCGGATCAGAAACGATTCAGCTGCCACAAATTGTTGTTATTGGAAGTCAGGTAAAAGATGACTTTCTCTTTTAAAATAAGAGGGTGGGGTGCCGTGACATTTTGAGGTTATTTCATGCATAATTTCCATTATCCTTTATATTCATGGGATATAAGCATCGACTCTTTTATTGGTTAAGGGTACCTATGAGGTTGTTTATCAGAGGTCAGTTCTGAAGACTTTGTCACTGCCTTGGTTGCACAGTAAGCGTGCGCAGGGTATGGAACCACTTCCCTCTATAACCCTGGTACCACTTTAACTGATATATTAAAATAGGAAGTGTATCGAGGTCCGGGTCCAGATCTCGAGACTTAAAGTCTCCAGGTCCAGACCCGGACCCAGAGACTATATATATATAGCTTATCTCCAGGTCCGGGAATTTTTCATAGTTTATTTTTGTATGCACGTACCTCGTTTAGATGTAATAAAAACATATTTATCATATTGTTTATGATGAAAATATATATTATCATTTTAATTTTGGTGTTGTTATCTTTTGTTTGTTTTCATGACATAATTATATTGAAGTTTACATGATAATTGTACGTTAAAAGAAGGAATTTTAAGCTTTACGCTGTGTAATAATACATTGTTCCTTTAGTTTTCGCCGCTGTTTGAGCATGTAGGTGTGACATTAATTGGCCTTTATTTAGAATCAAAATTGTGTTCTTACACTTATCACATACTGTCCAGCCTTAATTATGAGTAACATCACTTTAGACGAACAACAATACAAATGGTCAAATATGGTGCAGTAGGTGCAAACTTTAATTGCTCCCGATTATGACGGATCAAACTTTATTTATTCAGGAATGAGTAACAGAACAAAACAAGCGGTTCATTTGAACTGGAGCAATAATATTAACGGAGTGTGAAACGACGCAAAATCTTGCAAAATTGTGGCCGTCTGAACAGGAAGCGGCCATCTTGAATTTAGAAATAGAAGTGGCAGAAAGCATAAAACAAAGCTTTAATACTCGACAAATGTTGACAATGAAATACTAGATATGGTGATGGCATTTTATTATTATTTCATTCTATTTACTGTAAAATATTTTTACCACCGTTTGTTAGTGATCTGTATTTCAAGAACTTTCGCTCAAAAATGGCGACGGATTCGAAAAAGGATTTGAAATGACCAGTGGCATTTCGCAGTATGTTTTGACTTTGTATCAAGTTGTGTGCTGAAAAATATGATTTCAAACTAAAAGCAAGTAATGTTTCTAGTATTTGAAACACTTCATTGTCTTCAAAGTGCTTGAAATTGGCGTATTTTGTTGTTATGTGTACGGGAAAAAATGCAAATTATCTTTCAAAATGGCGGCCACAGACGGCAATGAAAATCGAAAATGGATTAGCGTATCAGTAGCCGTTTCCAATCCCGATAGTATATATTCGTCCCAGATTTGAAAGTTATTAAAAAATGTTTTTTCTATAACAGTTCGTTAAAATTCATTATCCGGCCAAGATGGCACACAAATTTCTTGTTGGTGAAAAATTTAACGACTTTATTTAAATCAAGGTGTTTCAAATAGTATGGTCCGGAAACGAGCGTAATACGAAAAATAACCTGGCTCAGATCACGTGACAAACATCCGGGTACCCGCAATTTTGGAAAAAGAAAGAAAATATTGATGCTTTATACCTACGTATATCCCGATATTTTACCAATCAATTTGACCAACAAAGTGGTCCTTAATACAATATATGCATTCCCTTATCATTACATGATATTGTATTTTACCGATGTTTCGTTTTAGGTGGATTTACGAATTGGAAAACGTTTTTTTTCACAAATGACCAAAAGCCAAAAACCGACCTAATTTTAGCGCTTCTTTCCTACTTGCATGGTGTTCATGGGGTTGATGTAACATCTTTTTCTCATAGATTTAAGTCTAATGTACTTCTGTTATGTCTTAGATTTTCGTATTTCAGCCGTATTTTTATTTTCTGGGACGGTTAGATCCGTTCAAAATCTAAAAATGGCGTCAATGGTGATTTTTTTTCGCGATACGGTGATATTTTGTGCACAGGTTTTCACTATATATTTAGGGTCAAATGATAGAAAATTGCTAATTAAAATGTAAATTAAGAGTTTTTTTCAACGGATATGAATTAGATTTTCGTTTTTTTATTTGATAACATAATAACGTACAGTTTTGTAAGACCAGTATCGCGAGTCAAATTACCATCCATCGCTAAAACGCGCAAGACAGAATAGCATGGACCGTGTTTAACTTGCTTAACTTAAAGATAAAAGTTAATTATATACATGTATAGAGGTTTTAATGTCACAGTTTTACAGAAAATTTCATCAGCTTTCCAATTATACCATTGTTTTTATTAAATGTGGTATTTAAATGACACAATGACGGGCAGTTTTGCATACAACTATCGGACAAATACCAGTTTACTCGCTCGTCGTGATAAATGCACGGTGTGATAAACACTTCCAGGTAAAAATCCATAACCGAGACAAGATTATCAGTCAAGATTATCAGTACCATAAGACATTTATAAAGGGCGTTTCCGGACCATACTATTTGAAAGACCTTGTTAAAATTCAGGAACTATCAATCTAATGAGAGTGTTCAACTTTTTAAGAGAGACTCTAGGACACTGAAAGCACAAAAGTCTTGTGCACCAAATAAAATGTTTAACAACAATTGAAATATTATTAGATAACATACGCTTGTATTCATGGAGGGAAGAAATTTAAAGCAAGGATATTTTTTAAGTTTTTCCTTTCCATTACCACACAGACCTGAACATAGCAGGGCGTCCGGTAGGCTTTGAAACTCAAGGGTCATTGACACTTCAGCCTAAATTTTCAAGGGTCAAAATCAAATTTTTTAGAGTCAAGGTGAGATTTTTAAGGGTCGAACCATGGGTCATAGGGTTTCAGGCCTTGTACTCTAGTGCTTGCACATCATATTTTTCAGTTTGTGTTCTGAAGCTCTACTGTTATATTTTCAAAAAATTCTTAAATTAGATAGATCTAGCTGCTGATCCCTTTCCCAGGCTCAAATGTACGTTGTTTCCCGTTTGTCACATATTTTCGCGATCTCGCATGTCCGCGACTTTCGTCTTTTTTTCACGCGATTTTATTGGAATTAACAAATACTGAAGGTTATTTGACACAAATTTATAAGGCTTATTATTTTGATTATCTTTCCATATCAAGTTTTTCATGCAGGGTGGAAAAGAAAAGCTCTTAGAAGTGAAAATTACGTCAGTTGAACTTTCAACACATAAGTCAATATAAATACGCTCTTACAATTAATTCATGACAAATCACACACTTGAATATATTACTCGTATAGGCCACCGAAAAAACATCCACTATTTATCTAATTCGAGTGTCACCATCATCTACTAATTAAATGATGCGCATACCCTCTTGATTGCATCATTTATATGCCGCTTGTTAACAACACCTTTTACACATATATGGATGCTGAACATGTTTGTTTGTAATTGTGCTTATTGGGTCCACCAACCTCGTTTGAGGTATATTCGGTACGACCCGTTGCCGAACATGTGTTTATTGCTTGTCAATTAAATCCAATCATCCATTGATTACATCATTATCAAAGCCGAGACAATGGGCACGTGCGTGATCGTCGCTGATTGACTGAAAGCGAGTAGATTAAAATACAAGCTCCGCCTCCGTTCTCACTTTCTGACGCGTCAACGGTTTTTTTGGAATGAAATGATCCTCTGCTGAGCCTATGCCATAGGCTCAGCAGAGGATCATTTCATTCCCGAAAACAATGTCACTTGTAAATATAAGTTTATATCACAATTAGATGTTAGACATCGACTACTCTGTTATATTTAGGTACGTGTATATATGTTATAGCTCACAGGTAAAAAAACATGCCATAAAAGATTGTGATCATACTGATAAACATATTATGTTTTTCTATTTTAATGTAATTACCAGAAAATGACATTTTAAATGATTTAATAAGCTGAACATATAACTGAATTTGTGTGAAATAAATTTCCCGGACCTGGAGACAAGCTATATATGGATAGTCTCCGGGTTTTGGTCTTGGAGACTTTTAGCCTCGAGGTCCGGACCCGGACAAGGAGACTTTTAATCTCGAGATCCAGACCTGGAGACATTTCCATTAAAATAATCGGTTTTAAGTCTCATCCTAAAGACTGTTAGTAATTTTAGTTGGTCAGTCCTAGGGGTGTCACGTTTACACGTAAGCGTTTCGATTAGCAGTCCTAAACGTTTAGTAACTTGGGTATCCGTTTACACGTAAAATAACACATACAACAGCTTAATTAATTACATTTACCTTATTATTGAACCGGACTACGTACTATAACTTATATAAGTCACATGATTGAAAATATATGTATTATATATGGTCGCTGAAATTGTATTCATGTATCGGGGCGATCTGGACGTCTACATAGCTAAATGATTACGTATCTAAAATGGCAGACATATTTAAACAGGTATGTAACATTTGTTACTTCAAAGAATATTGTTTTGAACGCAGCATGATGATTTACTGAAACTGATGTAAACAACGTGTAAACAGATCCATTTCTTTAGTGATAGACGTGTACACGTTTACCAAATTCCCTAAACATGACACCCCTAGTCAGTCTTGGGAATCAAACCCACAACCCTGAGATTACAAGTCTTGTGCTCTACCTATGTAGCTAACTGGGCTGACTTGTTTTGTTGTTGTTTTTCATGGAGCTTTTATACCCCCAAAATGTAGTTGGGCAGTGTAGTGCAGTGCAGTGTACAAGAACCTAAACTTTATCTTGACTAATTACAGAGATATTGCCCTTTGTTGCTTTTCCTTGTCCGGAGCATGACTTGAAAACTTCTGGTTGGAATTCAGTCAAACACAATAAGAAGAGGTGCATTGTACAAGAACCTTAACTCTATTTTTACTAATTACAGAGTTATTGCCATTCCTTATTTTTCCTTGTCCAGAGTATAACTTGTAAACTACTGGTTGGTATTCAATACAACTTCATACAATGGTCAAGCACATTTGGAGGACGTGCATTTTAATAAATAATATTTGCCCAATAAATAAGTGTTGGCAATGGGCTAGTCCATATGAGTTTCTTATTTCAAAAATGCTAAATAATGCTTCTAATTATTTCTAAAGATTTATGTTCTATTGGGTACAACAAAAATTCATAAAAAGGTAATATGGTAAACCATCTAAGTTTTATAGTTAACCTGATGCTATACAAAACACAAATGTAACCTTTCCGTTTACTTTAGTTATCATCAGAATATTTTCAACTATTGAATTGGTTCAGTGTGCAGTAAATAGTCAGCTTTTTGTAACGAAATCACTTGATTTATTTGTTAAATCCACCTGCATGATATATTGAAACATAAACATTTTGAAAACTCTGTAAATGCTATTACTGTTAGAATAGATTTTCTTGTTATAATTCTCTATATAAATCTGTGTGATAGTTTTCTTGATTACTGTCATGTGGAAGCTACTTTCTGTTCTCTTTACACAAACTAGACTACTTTCTAGACTACAGAAAGCATCAGTAGAGATCAGCATATACATGTGTTGGTATAAGTAATATTAAAACAATTGATGTTTACAGAGTGCAGGGAAGAGTTCAGTGCTAGAGGGTTTAGTTGGAAGAGACTTCTTGCCACGTGGTACGGGTATTGTAACCCGGCGACCACTGGTACTACAGCTTATACAAGTAACAAGAGATGACACTGAGGGAAGAACTCTTGAGAATGGAGGTGAGTTTAAAACCTGCTCTATTGTCAGGTTTATGGGTTCTACTCGATCTACTGATGTGTAACCAGTCATACTTTTAAACATGGAATTTGTGTCAGATTTGTCAAAATATGAGGAAATGATTTTCATACCTTTTCATATGCATACTGTATTTAAGTATAAAGTAACTATACAGTTATTGTAATTTTTCAAGGGTACTAAAGGAACAAACTACATTTGTATTCTGTACATTGTTAATTCAGAGGTAGTGAAAGCTGAAGAATGGGGGAAATTTTTACACACGAAGAATAAAATATACACTGACTTTGATGACATCAGAGAGGAAGTCAGTAATGAAACCGAAAGAATGGGTGGCACCAATAAGGTAAGATCAGCAATGAAACAGAAAGAATAGGTGACACTAATATGGTAAGATCAGCAATGAAACAGAAAGAATAGGTGACACTAATATGGTAAGATCAGCAATGAAACAGAAAAAATAGGTGACACTAATATGGTAAGATCAGCAATGAAATGGAAAATATGGATGGCACCAATGATGGTAAGATAATCAATGAAACAGAAAGAATGGGTGGCTCCAATAATGTAACTTCAAAATAAAATGAATGAGATTAGAAGCAATGGATGCAGTGTAAGTTTTTAAAACTGTGTTTATCATCTAGCTTATTGCTTGTTATAACTAAACTGTTTTGGTCACAGCCATTTTGTAGCAAGTTTATGAATGATATAAATTTCGCCTGGGATAATTGAACCTAAACACATACATAGTTTTTGCTTACATAGGATTCCTCATGCCATTCAGACAAATTCTATGAAGTAGAAGAGATTTTTGTGCAAAAAAAATTGGCTTACAGCACATTCATTGTATCCTGATTGACAAATAATGAGAAAGGGAACAAAAGAAAGTTTTGTATGAAGCCAGTTGTAAAAGTAGCCATGTTTTTGTACATATCCAGGTTAGTTCAAACAATTTTGTGGTCATATGCATACCATGTTAACAACACATTCCTTGCTTCTGTATTTACAGGGTATATGCCCAGAGCCGATAAACTTAAAGATATTCTCACCCTATGTGATTAGTCTGACGTTAGTTGACCTCCCTGGTATGACCAAGGTACCAGTCGGTGACCAGCCTACAGATATAGAGATACAGATACGGGAAATGTGTCTGGAGTATATCAGCAATCCTAACTCAATTATCCTGGCAGTGTCTGCAGCAAATACAGACATGGCCACTTCCGAGGCAATCAAACTTTCCAAAGAAGTTGATCCGGATGGTACGGTATAACTTTACTAATACAGGCCTGCTTGGACTATTGATTGTTGGTTTCATATAGTTTGTCAATTGCAGTCAGTAGATCTCTGTTGTTGATGGACTTCCCTTAGTGGTGACACTACTTCCCTTTTCTTAGCCCTGGTTATTTTGGGCAACATTGGTATCTTTCCTACTTTCTCATTCAAATAAATATAGTACATGTGTTTGATTTCCTTAGAAGTGTAAAATTAAAAATCTGGACTGAAAGAAAGATCAAAGATCTTATTTATTGCAGTTTGAAGAAAATTCATATAAGTACTTTTGGAAGTACTAGGTGTTGGAAGACTCTATCAAAGTTTTAATAAATAGTTACTTAACATGTGTCCTAAACTCTAACATATTTTTAAAAATCAGGCATTTCATCTAAGTTACAAACTATAATATAGATGAAAGAACTATATGTATTCACAAAACGTAATCAGACAGGAAACTATTTGAAGGCAGTGCTTTCATCAGTTACAACAGGTTCTGTCAAATTATATCATTGTCGTTTTAAGTCATGTATGTACAGATGCTGTATAACACTAGAATTTTATGTAAAGAATTCTGTGCAAGTTGTAGCAGATATAGCAGTTAAAATCCATTATTTTGTATACATATAGGTCGTAGAACTCTTGCTGTAGTGACAAAGTTAGACCTGATGGATGCTGGTACAGATGCTATGGATATATTATGTGGTCATGTGATACCAGTCAAACTTGGAATTATAGGAGTGGTCAACAGAAGTCAGGCAGACATAAATAAGAAGAAGGTATTAATGCCACAGTTTATGAAAACAACGTGTTTTCTCTCAGTTTTCAAACAGAAACCTTTTGTACTCTTTCTGCTTAATTTTACAATAACTTACTGGCTCATTCATAACGCTGATTTCACCAAAAATAAATCAGCAGGAGTTTCATTATTGCTTGTAGTCTCTAGTGGCACATTTGGACTCCTGTATGGATTTTACTCTGTGTTACAGCTGTTGCAGGCATTATGTGGATTGTTTGTGTTGAGGTTAGGTTATTACTAATGATGACATAAGAAAGTTGTAACTGCTTTTTATGCCCCCGAAGGGTGGCATATTAAAATCTCACCGTCTGTCCGTCCCCGCTTACAAATTCGTGTCCGGACTGTAACTCTGTCATGCATTGAAGGATTTTAAAATAACTTGGCACACATGTCTAGCACATCAAGACAACGTGTCGCGTGCAAGACCCACATCCCTACCTCAAAGGTCAAGGTCACACTTGGAGTATGAAGGTTATGGAATCCTCTATATATGCACACATCCGTGACCGGACTGTAACTTTGTCATGCATTGAAAGATTTTAAAATAACTAGGCACAAATGTCTAGGACATCAAGACGACGTGTCGCGTGCAAGACCAACGTCCCTAGCTCAAAGGTCAAGGTCAAACTAGAGTTTGAAGGTAATGGATTCCTCTATATATGCATATATGCACACATTCGTGTCCAGACTGTAACTTTGTCATGCATTGAAGGATTTTAAAATAACTTGGCACAAATGTCTAGCACATCAAGACAACGTGTCGCATGCAAGACCTACATCCCTAGCTCAAAGGTCAAGGTCATACTTAGAGTTTGAAGGTAATGGATTCCTCTCTATATGCATATATGCACACATTCGTGTCTGGACTGTAACTTTGTCATGCATTGAAGGATTTTAAAATCATTTGGCACAAATGTCTAGCACATCAAGACGACGTGTCGCATGCAAGACCCATATCCCCAGCACAAAGGTCAAGGTCACACTTAGAGTTTATAGGTAATGGAATCCTGTATATATGCATACATTTGTGTCCGGACTATAACTTTATCATGCTTTGAAGGATTTTAAAATAACTTGGCACAAATGTCTAGCACATCAAGCGGATGTGTCGCGTGCAAGACCCAAGTCCCTACCTCAAAGGTCAAGGTCACACTTAGTGTTTAAAGTAATGGAATACTGTATGCATGGTTACTCTGTCATGCATGGAAGGATTTTAAAATTACATAGCACATTTATTGAGCAATGGAGAGGACACAGACTGTGAGGCACCTCTTTCGGGGGCATTCGTCACTTGTGAGGGACAGCTCTTGTTTCTCCTGTTGAAACTTGAAAATTTAGATATAGTCTAGATATCATGTGTATGATGTTTTACCAGGATATGAGAGAGGCATTGAAGGATGAAGCCTCGTTTCTACAGAAGAAATACCCCAGCATAGCTAGTCGGAATGGAACACCACATCTGGGGAAAACACTTAATAGGGTAAGTATTCCTTTCTTCTATCTGCTGACATGTCATGTCTATTAACTATATTTTCACATTTCATTATCACTGCACAATTAAAGTAAGAGATATCCCAAAATACACTGGTGGAAGCACCCATTCAAGATGAGATGATTTGATCATCATTGGTCTACTGTGTAGAAAACTTGGGAATGCTATTTTACGCTTATAACTTTGTACCATATAGTAGAAACCACATAAAAGTTTAAAGTTAAACATAGAAAGACTAGGACTGTAACTTCTAAAACTGTTGTTTTTATTTTAGTAACTTTTGTGAAAAATTGGCAGTTGAGTTTGGATTAATTTATAAAAACCTTGTTTTAAACGCTTAAAAGTTAATTTTCAGGCAGAAGATTAAAGTCACTATGTAGCCTGACAATGCCCAACAACTCTACAATTAAATTTCACCTTTTTGGCATTTAAAATGCCTTCTCACATACTGCCATTAAAATTCATTTAAACCTCACATGTGTCCCCAGTATCACTTACTAATTTGAGAGAACCAAAGTCGTTAACACTTTCTTGTATTGTACAAACTATTACCCTGTATAAACTTGCAACTTTATTTGGATAAGAAATCACGTCTTCAACAGGTCTTGTAGATATATAGGTTAGTAGTGAGCAGGGATCAGGAAATTTTGAAATCTCAATCGGTCCGGACAAGTCGAGGGTACATCGTCAACACCCCCCACCCCCCCACCCGGAAAAAAAGTTACAAAAACGTAAAAAAAAAAAAAAAAAATGATAGAAAAAAATGAAAAATTTGTACGTGATTTATATATTTTTCAACCAGCTTTCCATTGTTGTGCCTCCTTTGGATTCCAAAATGTTTCCAAAAACGAAAATGTTTATCTTCTTTCATTATTGATTAGTAAATCTCACGAGTCGATAAAATAAATGCGCCGTTCACGTGGAGCGTTCCATTTTCTAAGGGATAAACTTTACATAATTTTCGCCATAAAAGAACAAGACAAATTTTGATGCAAAGCATCAAAGGCGCTGCGCATGTTTTTGAAACATGATTAAAGGAATCAAAGTTATTTTAGAATATCAGTAAACAACCTATCAACGGGAAAAACCAAATACATTATGTTATATGTAACTGTTATCATAATAAGTAAAAAAACACATTTACTACAGTTTAACCAAAAAATAAACGAATCATAAACAACCTTCCGTATAATGGTACGATGACGCCCATTAAACAAGGCTACAGCTCGTGGTCAGTAGACGCTTTTCGACGCAGACGAAACCCACGTGATTAATTTTGTCTTTATTATTGGTCAGTTGTTAGCGATGCTTTACATAACTTTCATTGAGACCCCATGTATCGCATAGTTAGGTGAACGGTCTTATTTATAATGCCTACATTTAACTTTAGTATGTAGTAATTAAAATGGGTTTTCATTAATTATTCACGTTGACAACATATGTATTTAAACTTCAAAATGTTTAGAGATAGCAAAACAACTATCGAGACGTTTTTTCTGAACTTTGATGAATCTGGCCGTAGGGTCCGTAAACAAAGCAATAAAAAAACCGTAACCTTCAAGTTTGTGGAAAAGTTATTAAATATCCTATGAATATGTCAAAAGTTTTGAATTAACGGTCGAAGACGTATGCATCTGGTATAGTATTGTTTGTAATCAATTAATACTATTTATTTATTCATTATAGGGAGTTTGTTCAAACATAATACATAGTTTTTAATTACAATAATAATGTTGGCTGCTCCCTTTTCGATTATGCAACCCCATGGTACAAAATTAAAACCTATTCAATACTGGCACTGTGCTTCCGCACAGCGCCAATAAGAAACGGAATTTCTAAGTAATAAGAAAAATATGGAGCCAGTTTTCATAAATAAATATAATAATTTCCAAGTGATTTTATCATTGAAAGTGTGTTCAATTTCGATTAGAACTGATTACATTCAAAGTCACCCCCACAAAGTTTTGTAATAATCCATGTGTCAGGTATAGGCTATTAAATTTTTTTCGTCTGGGTTCGTTTTTGAATAATTTTTTTATGCCTCTCGGGTTGCCAGACCGATTAACATTATCTGTCGGCTTGCCCTTCCGACTTTCGGAAACATTTACTACCGGTTGCCGGTCCGGTTATTTGTTTCGTTATTATTCTCCCGATTATCATAAGCCGGTTTGCCATTTCGGTCATTTGATTTTTTGAACATCGCAAATATGTTGCGTTGTGCCATTTCAACAATAAATCGAAAGACATTGAATACTCGAACATGATACATTATATAGCCGGCACTATTTGAGTAATAAAAATTAACTCTTGGGGTTTTTTTTTAACAATTTCTTTCATCTGTTTTCTTACCGGTCAAAAGTACACGTGGACCAAATCGTTTTTAATTAAACCATAATAACAAGTAATGTTGGCAAAGTGTATGTAATGATAAGCGGCCTGAAGACAATCGGTCTGGCATACTGTAGAGTCAATCGGAGCTGCAAACACATTAATAAAATCCTTTAATCAATAACGTGTTAGCGACGCCCGAGGACCAATTAGGTAAAGACCGCCGCGGGTTATTAACATGACACGTTTATTGGGGTATTGGATAGGTGCTAATAACACAGATGGTATGTGTAATTACACAAGCAACTCCTTTTGTCATCTTTGCGCGATTTTATGACTTTTTTTTTTTAAAAATCTCGGACCGATTTTTAAGCAACTTTTGGTGACGTGAATCGGTCCAGCAAGTTGAAAATCGGTCCAGACCGGCAAATTTTTGGTTTTCCTGATCCCTGGTAGTGAGTGACGGTTGTTTTACATACTATCAATACCTAAAAGGATCATGTAAGGACAGGCATTAGCCCTTATTTCATATAAATTTTGACTGTTTTGTGTTGAATCCTTTACATGTTAGTTTCAATTTTTATTTCAGTTGTTGATGCATCATATAAGAGACTGTCTTCCAGAATTAAAGACAAGAGTTAATGTTCTTATAGCACAGTTCCAGTCCTTGTTGAACACATTTGGTGAACCAATAGAAGATAAGGTAAGTAGAAACATTCAATGGCTGTAATATTACAAAATACATCAAGACCAACTAAAACCAGCCTTCTAACAAAGTGGAGCGAGCTGTTGTCCATGTAATTGAGCACTAAGCTATACTTTTAAAAGATTCACCAAGCATTTTTTAGTGTCTATCAAGGTTTTGATAATCATTGGTTTTCAGGTAATGGACCGAATATTTACTTTATTTTAAGGAACAGTTAACAGGTCTGAAAAGCTATTTTAAATTGGTCTGAGAATTTGTACATTTTCGGTCCCTAAATGGTCATAAATGTGTATTGGGGCTTAGTTAGTACATAGTATGATAGAGGTTGGTCACTTTTGACAAGCAGATATAGCAAAATAATTATGGATGTGCCCATCATGTGGTCTCATCTCTGTTTGACCTAAATGTTTCTTATTTTGAGTTCTGCAGCAAGTTTAAAGCTATTAAAGATGTGAAGATTGTATGTAAACATAAATTTGTTATAAGTTGCTTGTCTGTGTTTCAGAGCCATTTATTGTTACAAATCATCACCAGATTTGCATCTGCTTACTGTAGTACAATAGAGGGAACGTCTCGTAATATTGAAACTACTGAACTGTAAGTTTGCTTATGAGCACTGATAGTAGTATATCAGATCCAGACTAATTGAATAAGTTTTTTTTTCGGTTTTGTGAACTGTTTTGAATCTTGCAGTGTTATTTTGGATCAGATTAGATCCAATTCTCACTCAAATAAATCAAGTCTGAACATGGCATTTATTAATAAATAGAATTCTTATTTTATAATCAACCCATGCATTGCTTTACTATTCAATACTGCATGATTGTGTACTACCACTTGGCATTTTTAAACCACCCGTTTAATAATCTGGACAATTTGTAGTGAACTTAAGACACCAGATTACTGGTGTTAGATATTATAACATTCTATGTAATCTTTATACATGATACAGGTGTGGTGGAGCTAGGATCTGTTATATTTTCCATGAAACTTTTGGAAGAACATTAGAAAGTATAGATTCCTTAGGAGGACTTAACGCCATGGATATACTAACTGCTATACGTAATGCCACAGTAAGTTGGACTTCTGTTCTTTTCACCCTTCACCATGTAAACCTGACTCTTGCGTTGTAGATAATTAATGTAAAAATGTGCAAAGAAAAGAAAGATTTGTCAGACTTGCCACCTACCTCTGTGGTGAAGAGGTTAAGGTCGCCAACTTGTTATCACTGAATCTATCACTTCTGAGGGTCATGGGTTCAAGTCTCACTACTAACAAGACTCTGGCAATTTTTCTATGAAGGATGAGGGTTTAGAACTAGTTTGTCATTCTTAGAAATGATTGTTGGGTAAACTTGCTGTCTGTACATTATCGAAACACTGTTTTAACCCTCAGAAAAAGACTTTCCAGTGTACTACTACTAGTGCTAGTTTTAACACTGTGTTACATTTTGCAGTTTTGTTTATTTGATGTTTATTTTTAGGGACCAAGGCCAGCCTTATTTGTACCAGATATTTCGTTTGAGTTGTTGGTGAAACGACAGATTAAGAGATTAGAAGAGCCAAGTTTAAGATGTGTCGAGTTGGTCCATGAAGAAATGCAACGGATTATCCAGCATTGTGGAACACAGGTAACCATTCAGTTCTTGTTATTTTTCTGCAAGTGTATTGAACAGTAAAAGTGAGATATTAAATCTTTTTGCAAAGTTCAAAATAGCCATAAGGTAATAAACTGTTCAAGAATAACTTTAAAAGGTAAGAAAGATTTCTGTCAGTCATGCATTTGATGCCCACTGTGGCTACTCTTTCTCTTACCTCAAACTCCTCTATCTTCAGAAACTGGTTGCACCAACCTTCAAAAACTGTAGCTCAGTATTTAATATCACACTGTTGAATACTGTACTCTGTAAAACAATTTCAGCAGGAGATGTTGAGATTTCCCAGACTACATGACAAGATACTGGATGTTGTAACACATTTACTCAGAAGACGCCTCCCTCCTACAAATAGTATGGTAAGACTATATTTCTTTCTGACTGTGAAAGGCTTATACCATATAATCATTGTGTTTGAATCTACCTTAAGAACTTAATTTCTAACTTACAAACTGGTTTATATTTCATTTGCTCTGTCTCTTTAAAATCTTGGCACTCAAATACATGGTCAGTTCCTATTGAAAAGCCAGGGATCTATTGTGTTTATAGATAAATTACCTACAGTGTTTGTATAGTCAACTGATGATCAATGGTTAAGCCTTGATGTGTAAAAATTAGGGATTTTAAAACTGAATTATACTTTATCATTTAATGTTGCCATTAAAACAAAATGTAAATATTCAGTTTTTGTCGAGCCCGCTTGCGGTGAGCTCGATATAGTTGTCACTTTTGGTGGTTCGGTGTGTGTGCGTCTGTCCGTCCGATTTTGTCCGGAACATATCTTTTTCATGCAAATGTTCACCATCATGAGACAGAGTGTCATGCACAAGAACCAGGTCCCTAGGTCTAAGGTCAAGGTCACACTTGGAGGTTAAAGGTCAAATTCAAGAATGACTTTGTCCGGAGCATATCTTTTTCATGCATGGAGGGATTTTGATGTTACTTTGTACAAATGTTCACCACCATGGGCTACCCTTGTTTTTAGCTCACCTGAGCTGGCTCAGGGTGAGCTATTAGGATCGATGAATGTCCGTCGGACGTCGTCCGTCGGACGTCGTCCGTCGGACGTCGTTCGTTGTCCGTCCACATTTAGTTCGTTAACGCTCTAGTGGTCACATTTTTTCCTCAATTGTCACGAAACTTGGTCAGGATGTGTGTCCCAGTTATAACTCGGACGAGTTCGAATATGGGTCATCTGGGGTCAAAAACTAGGTCACAGAGCCCAAAAATAGAAAAATCTTGTTAAGGCTCTAGAGGCTACTGTTTCAGTCCAAATATCCTGGCAATTTGTCAGAAAGGTTGTTTCTATGATTTCTAGCTCAAGTTTTAATATGGGTCACCTGGGGTCAAAAACTAGGTCACACAGCCCAAATATGGAAAAACCTTGTTAACACTCTAGAGGTAACATTTTCAGTCCAAATATCATGGAAATTTGTCAGAAAGGTTGTTAAGTTGATTTCTAGCCCAAGTTCGAATATGGGTCATCTGGGGTCAAAAACTAGGTCACAGCCCAAATATGGAAAAACCTTGTTAACACTCTAGATGTTACATTTTCAGCCCAGATATCCTTGAAATTTGTCAGAAAGTGCAGATCATGATCAGACAGCAAAATAATGAAAGTGCAGATCATGATCAGACAGCTAAATTATGAAAGTGCAGATCATGATCAGACAGCTAAATAATGCATAGCAAACAGTGCAGATCATGATCAGACAGCAAAAAATAAAAAGCTGACAGTGCAGATCATTACCAGCCAACATACAATGAATAGCTTACAGTGCAGATCATGATCAGACAGCAAAAAAATGAATAGCCAACAGTGCAGATCATGATAAGACAGCAAAATAATGAGGCCTAGAGCTTAGATATTCAGCATGTGGCAATAATTGACTCTCTACCAAGATTGTTCAAATCCTGACCTCAGGGTCAAAATTAACCCTGCCTGGGGGGGGGTCTTTTGATTTTACATAGGCTTATTAAGAGGATATCATGAGCCAAAGGTAAAAATTGATCCTTTCTGCTATTAATAACCTTTTTATTTTTGCCAATGGTAGACAGGTGAGCGATACAGGGCCATCATGGCCCTCTTGTTTAGAATTACTTCCCTTTGTTGTTACTATAAATAGCTTATATTGTAACTTTTTTATTACTGGCTGTAGAGAAAAATCGAGACCACTTTTCTGTGGTACAACATGCATGTTACATCCAATATTTAGGTGTATTTTGACCCATCTCTACTTGGTAAGGAGTTAGCCCTTTTGACATATGGTGGGCTCGACATGTTGCATGCGGGCATCTAGTTTAGTTAAAATTGGGAGTGGGGGTTGCCACATTTACTGAATACTCTGATACCTATATCGGATCTGAATATTCAGAAGTTTTACATTCACAGTAAACACTGTAGTTGACTGATTCATTAGGGAGTTTCTTGTGACTTCACAGGTAGAAAATTTAGTTGGTGTAGAGCTAGCTTATATAAACACGAAGCACCCAGATTTCCACGAGGCACAGATGGTACATAAAGCAGTGACCAATGATCAGGATGGTATGAGACAGTTACAGAAGGAGATGCAGCAGAAAGCTCAGTTACAGCAAACAGAAGAAAAAGAAAACAGGGTATAACCTTTGTGATTGGTCCCAAGTACTAAGCAGCCACTTTCCTTATACAGCAAATACTGATGCACATCAGTTGGCCATTTCTCTATTAAATACACCTACTGTAAGTTAGGTAAAATACGTGTTGCTTTAATTTTGGCTGTTTTCACTAATTTCCCACTTAGCTAATATAAAGATCTTGTGAAGGATTCATTTCACATAGATTAAATATAAGAGATTCTCCTTTTTGTGAATTTAAAATTCTTGAATCAGTGTGTCTGCTCACAAATCGCGAAATTTTAGTTACATGAAAATAACCCTATTAATAATAACTTTGATACATACCACATACCTTGGCTGACATGTTTGATTGAGTCCAGCTAGTTCTGCTAATCATTATGATAAGCTTGACCAGGTTTACAGACATTTAACTAAATGCTTTAAAAAATTAAAAGACTGTTAAGTACTCTGTTTCTATAACAACCAAAAGTTACCTGTACTGTAATAAATCCTTGCAGGGATTATTGGTAAGAAAAACTCCTCTGTTTTTGCTAATTAAGGGCTTCCCACATATTCAATCCAAATTTAACATAGTAAAATGCTTTTTACTTCAAAATAGTAAGATCCAAATCTAATGTCAACAGTGTCAAAGGTAATAAAAGAAAAATTACATGTAAAAAAAGTAGTTTATAAAGTGATTATGAAACATGCAACTTGGGCTTAAAGTGACACTCACAGTAGTCATTAAGATACATGTGGTAAGAAAAATAAAAGTTTCTGTCATTAACAGGCATCGTCACCATCAAGAGATCCTGTTGCAGGAGGAAACTGGAAGATTAGTAATTTACTACGCAATAATCGTATGGATGCAGGAGATAGTTTAGTTGTGCCGCCTGGGTCTGATCCCCAGTCCCAGCCTAGCAGTACTTCCAATAGTGCTTCAGCCTCACCTGCCCATAGTAGAAAAGGCATTAACCTCCTTCCAGAGGTGGTAAGTAGATTATTTAAACCATCATCTGTATTCATTTAAAAGTGTTCTATTGAATTGCACACTAACACAGAAAGTCTACCAAGTAAGCTCTTCGGTAAGTTCCCACCTTTATCAGTCATTTGTGACAGACCAAAGTGCTCATAGCTGTAAAACATAAATCAAGGGACTGCTCCTGAATTTGTGGTTTCAGTCTGATCAGTTTTGAAGCATGGCTAATTTGTAGCCTACTAGAAGTAGTGATTTGATACAGGTTTAAAACGTTTGTGCAACCATACAACGCAAGCTGTCTGTAACTAGATGACAGCTAGGATTTGCTCGAGGTACTACTTAGAAAATTAGGTTAAAAGTTAAACAAAAGCACTTTCCCTGCATGATTTTGTTGCCTGATCATGTAATAAGTCATGTTCACTCTGTGGAATATGTTTGTTGTATTTTGTCTGCTCTTGTTTCACACTTTAAGAAAGGTTTCAACAGCTTGCCCTGATGAACATTTAAGAAGCACTGTGACACTCTTGTATATATAACAGCATTGTTAACCTTGAAGAATAAAGAGCTGTTTTACTCACAAGTTGTTCCTTGTCTTAAGTCGCTAGGAGAAGTCTGGTGGAAGAAACTGGTCTGCTCTTGACCTTTATTTGCCATACACTTATTTCAGTTATTCATTGTCATTAATTTATAGAAGACTCAAGTAAATCTTTTTCAAATTATCATGATTATGTAATAAGACTGAGAGTTAATGTTTTGTAAGGAATTCAGTAGCCGCATTAGTGTTATGTTATGATATAAAAAAGAGAGGACAGGAACAAAGTTATTTTTACAGTTTTGTACATAGACTACTTGTCAGTAAAGTTGTTGGTACCAAACCATTCAAGGGAGGTAAATACTGGTTACAGAATCTCAAGAATACATGTAAGATTGACTATATGTAGTCTGTAGAGAAATTGAATGTAAAATTCAAAGAAAAGATGAGATTGATGTACCCAGAAGACAGGCTGAAATGCAAATTCCAAAACTTATCTTTGCTTAATGTGTTTGTATAGTTGAAGCATTAGTTCATTGCATATTATAAACTTTGAAAGTACAAGTTGTTGATGTTTTACTGTAGGTAGATTAGGCTACATGACTAATTTATAGCCTACATTAAAGTATATCTTGAGGGTCAACTTTGGCATCGAGTGTCACATGATACAAAATCAGTTTTGCTTATGTATATCTGAATCATGTATAAAACTAATTATTTGGAAATTTTCAGCCGTCCACCCCACCCACTAGAAAATTAACTTACAGGGAGCAAGCTGAATGTGATTTAATCAGTAAGTCACTTTAAATTTCTGGTCTAGCAAGATTCAGTGTCAGTGTCTGTTTTCTGTAAATGACTGAAATTTTTAGAGATATAAATTCAGATACAGTTCACACGTGTCTTATTCAGTCAACCCTGTTCTAGCTTGTTTCATACGTTTGGTGATAAAATAGGGGACATCTTATTGGCTATAAGATGTTAACAGTCATTGGTGGACAGCCAATCACTGACACTGATTCTTACTTTTGTTCACTTGTACTAGATCTATATTTCAGCTGTGTATCTTTTTCAGGTTTATGGATAAGTTCAGGGGGCATGTTTAGTTATTAGAATTCTTAAGAATAGAACCTTTGTAGAGAATTAAACAAATATTTTACATTTACAGCCAAAAACTATTCCAGCTCGAAAATTAACAAGTAGGGAGCATAGAGAAGTGATAATTGTAGGTATGTTATAGAGAAAAATAAGGATGAAAAAGTTGCAAGCTTATGTAATTAGTTTATGCACGCTTTTTTCAAAATCCTACCTTTTCATTAGGTTTATCATTATTTTTAAGAAACAGGTCAAGGCTGTTTTTAGTGGGTGAAAGGTCAGAATTAGACCGTACCTTTGTCACACTTGGTTTGAGTGTATTTCCTGTTCCTTTATGAATATAAACTACCAAGTTGTGGACAAGTTTTACAACATAGACATCTGAAATTTGAAGGGATTGTTCTCTCTAAAAGTCATTCCATTGATACTTTTGTGGGTCCAATATGCTGCCATTTTGCAGCTGGAAAATTTGACAGAGTTATGCACTTTTTATACTTAGATTTTTGCTATAACTTTGCCATTTCTTAAGATTTCTTTATCAAACTTTCAAATTGTATTGCTTATGTCAAAAGGGTTGTGATGCCACCAAATTGTGTAGGTCAAGGTCATATTTGACAGAGTTATGCCCCTTTTTGTACTTAGATTTTGTCACAAAAACTTAATGTTGGCTATAACTTTGCCATTTCTTGAAATTTCTTCATCAAACTTTCAAATTGTATTGCTTATGAAATAAGCGTCATAATGCCGCCCAATTTTATTGGTCAAGGTTATATTTGACAGAGTTATGCCCCTTTTTGTACTTAGATTTTGTCACAAAATTATTGGTTATTCTGACAAAGTGTAAGAGGGCGACACATGTGTTCTACTGAACATCCATCTAGTTTGTTTTTATTGACAATGAAAATTCAACTCTCAATATGAAAATAAAATTTTATACAAAAGGTTTTCTGTTTAATTGAGTATTGTAGCTTACTGTATTGGTATTCTGCTTCAGATCTAAAATTACATCATGATCAATACGTATTTAATAGATATAACAGATTTCAGCATGTCCAGTTGAAAATTTTCAGCAGAATGTTACTGATACAGATAACGAGTCAGAGCTGTGTTTTGAAAGTACATGTACAGTCGTTTCGGCCTTTTCTGCGCGTCGGCCATTTCTGCGTACCCTGATTTGCATAGTTGTGTACACAATCTGATGTCATGCAATGACCATGCTTCTCGATTTTCGGAAATCTATAAGTCTGTTTCTTCAATCCAATGCTGAACTAATGTAATACATTGTATTATTAAATGTTATTGTGTAAGATTTAGAAGAAAACTGATGATGTTCATTTATTTTAACAGAGAAGAAACAGTGATTGACACAATATTGTTAAAATGTACATTTAATCAAGGTATGATTCCTTTGACTATTTTTGAGAGCTTTTGATGATGAAAACACTTTCACTTCATTAGAAAACTTTCCATGGATATAAACTTTGAAACAAACTATATTATCAAGAGATCCGCATGCACAGCAATGGCCGAAAAAACTGACGTAATGTAAACAAGCAGGCATGTTAGCTGTAAAGGAAATCTGACCTATTTCTGTAGATTTTGGGCTTATTTAAATGTTCCTATTTGTACAATAATGTTTCTTGCCCAAGAAATTTACACACCATCCCTGTTCTCAAGAAAACAGGTGTTGATTTGCAATAAAGTTCCTATTAAGTGCGCAGGATTGCCCGACAGCACTGTACATGATACCAATGTGACCAAGGGTACATTTAAGCCTGTTTGGTGCCATGGTGTTTTATTTTTAGTTTTGCATGCAACAACTATGTATGTTTGCTTCACTATCAGATTCAGTTACTAGAGTCATTTTCTACCTTCTGATGGATCTGTTTTGGAATAACTTCCACTAAAACAAAACTGGTGGTATTCATATATATCTGAAGTTTGTACTTTACAAACAAAACAAATCCAGGCAACAAATGCTATAAGAGTCACATAATGTAGTTTTGGTAAAAAGTTTTTTACCAAAACAAAATACAATATTTAATCCTGATTGGCCGATAGCGATCACGTGCCCGGTCCGCAAAAGTATGTGTAGACATGGAAAATAATGTGTAGACCTGCGCAGATTTCAGGACAGTCATTTCTTTTATATTTTCGCATATTTTCACTACGTTTTATGTGGTATATGATATAATAATTTTAGACTAATGTTTCGGTCAATATATAGTTTTGCGTACCTGTAAAAAAAAATTGTTGACTTCACACTCCATCCTCGGTCAGTATCACTTTTTACAGGTCCGCAGAACTATATATTGACCTCAAAATTAGTCCATAATTGTATAATATTGCATAGGAGTTTTGGCAGCTTTTTTGTTTGAACTTCAATTGAAGTTGTTAGGAATTGTTAGCATTAACACAATTATTAGTAGCTTCTTTTGGAATATAGAATACAGTAAATCTGACCTTAATTTCTACAACATCGGTGAGGATTTAGCAGACACAAGGTTGAAATTATCAGTGTGAGCGCTGCTTCTCATCTCAGCATCATTTAACATTGAAACTACATTGTACTACTAACAGAAGGATTACAGTCTGCCTCTTTGGTTGAGTGGTTAGAATTCCTGTTATGTGCGCAGGATTGCCCGACAGCACTGTACATATACAAAATGAATGTTGGTTATTTGTTGTTATATTTTCTTTGTGGAAAATACACAGATTATGTTGAGAATGCTTGTTGTTGTACAGATGCTAGTGCACTTTCTTCTTACAGGAATACAACATACAACTAAAAAATACAATATCTTATACAAAGATCATAAATACTTAATCCTGATTGGCAGATAGCACTCACATGACAAGTCTGCAAACGTATGTGCATACCTGTGCAGTTTTCAAGACATCATTTCTGTTATAGTTTTGCATGTTTTCACTACTTTTATTAGGTATATGATATATAATATTTTTAGGCTAATGAAGAGGTCAATATAATATAGTTTTTAGGACCTATTTAATTGTGTAAGTGTAATATTGTTGAAAGGTTATTTACACAGTGGACATAGTACATTGTATATAGTAGAATTTTAGAAGTTTTGAAATTTTACCTGCAGCTTTAATTCAGTGAAATTACCAGTTAATTGAAATGCTCAGAAGTAAAAAGTAAAACTACTGTACAGTAAAGTTCCACTGTTAAGACCATCTGATATTAAGACTACACTTGATATTAAAACCAAATATTTTGGAATAAAATGGTCCATTTCTGAGTAAAAGGGGTCTCAATAATAAGACAAGACCTTTTCAGTGGCCTCAAGGGTGGACTTAATACAGGAAATTTACAGTTTTACTTGTAAAAGCATGCTTTATGTGAAATGTGATCAAAACTAAGACATTTTGGTCTTCTGTGCTCTAAAAGTTAACATTCGAGAAAAACTCATTCTTTTTTCTTTTCAAATATAGAGCTCAAAAAAAAAATTATGTTCTTGTTCTGTCTGTTTTCAGAAAGGCTGATCAAGTCGTATTTTATGATTGTTCGCAAGAATATTCAAGACAGTGTTCCAAAGGCAATTATGCACTTCCTTGTAAATTACATTAAAGACAACCTTCAAAGTGAACTAGTCAGACAATTATACAAGAAGGAAGAAATTGACACGCTTCTTGAGGAATCTGAACATGTTGCAACAAGAAGAAAGGAAGCACAGGAAATGGTGCAGGTAAGACCTTTACATGAACAAATGGCATGTATTGAGCAAAAAGTGTGTGCCTAGGCCAAAAAAAAAAATGTCTGTGTTTAGGGCAACGGTCCCAAAAATTCTAGAGAGGGTAGGGGCAATTTTTTTTAACTGGCTGTCACAGAACAAATGTTGATTTTTATTAAGAGAGAAAACTTTGAGTTTTCTTCAGAGAAACATAAGTCACCAAAAATTATTCAGAAGTATGCTGGGAGTGCATGTGTCACCAAGATGAAATTGATTGGTGGGAGTCTTTGAGAAATTTTAGAAGAGTTAGTTAAAGTGAATTTAATTTGCCATTTGAATTTTAAGATTACAATGCAGAGTAATTTTGCAATATTAATATTCAAAGTGACCATCGTAATTTTAAGAAAGGCATTAATCACTGATTTATACTCCTAGAATAATGAACATTTCATTAGTACTAAAGAAAATGCATGAATCTATGTAACAGTTTCATTCCAGTTGAATATAGAACAAATCTATCCTTTCTGTTACATATATTTTTCATTTATTTCTGTCAATAAGAAAAATCACTCATTACATGTTTTCAAAATATCCACTGTGTTTTAAACTTCACTCATGACTACTATTTGATACACAGGTTTACATTTTCGAGACTATACAACATAGATATCTGAAGTATCAAGTGAACTAGAGAGTTATCTACCTTGAATTTCGAGTACCCTGAATGTATTATGCTAGTAATCTATAGAAAAAAGTCAATTTTACAGTGTCTGTCTGACATGTTGGTCGTTATATTGTCACAATAAATATATCATTGCAAAGCTCATGATCTGAGTTTTCTAAAGATTTTTTTCATTTTATATAACCACAAACGGGAAGGTTACGTAGAAGCTATAAATAAGAGTTGACTCAAAACTGTCATAACTTATATGAAATGAAGACGGACATACAGCAGTTTTGCTGTCAACCCTCGATATAGTGATATGCAGTCAGGAACATTTACTCAATAAAAATAGACAGGAAGTAGCCCTGTTTGAAACAGTAAACTATTGTATATGGCCATTTTTAAGGGTAATATAACAAAAAGGAAATCTTGTTAAAGGAAGAATCCAACAGCTTGGTCTGTATCTCTCCACCAATCATATAATTGCAGAAAAAAGTTCTACTTCATGCATACTGCTTTTATTTTCAGGCGCTTACTCGAGCCAGTCATGTGATAGGTGAGATAAGGGAAACACAACTCTGGTGATACAGTGACATCTCAATAACATTGTAACTACATGAACTAATCAAGATGTGACTGTAAGAACAAGAGACATGGTTCACTATGGCTGTCTGTTTACTCCAGATGTTTCCAACACAAAAAGTTATGCTGATTACTTGGCATCTGTACACAATTTGCTCTATGGAGCAACACACTTACATTACATAATACAGCATGATGAACCTTTTAAGGACATCTAAGTACAGATGTACTCTAGCACTACAAGATAAACAATTGTTCACAGATAAACTTACTGTTATCTCTAGAAGTCAAAAATTATTAAATTGTGTGCCGAGTAAATTTTGTCTGTTGCCAATGTGAAACATATTTTGACATTGGAGTTGTCATTTATTTTGTGTTTTATTTCTTAAGTAAGGAAAGAATAAGCTAATTTGCAGGCAAGATAATTTGAAAATGGATAGGTCTTCAGTACAGCACAGATTAATGGTATGCCAAAACAATGTTGGTTTTGCACAATGCACGACTTCCTATTTTAGTTTGAAAAGGAACAGTTCAGTCTAGAGCCAAAGATGAATGAAATCATTTTTTGCCATTTTTTCACCATTTATTGTTACAGTCACTAGACATCAATATTTGCAGTGTTCAGAAATGAAATAGAACCATTTTACAAAGAAATCAAAGCATGTATTTATTGTTATGTTATATAATCTTATAGTAAAACATGCACCAAATTACAGTATCTTTTTTTTTTTTTTCAGTTCAAAACATGTAGGTTTAAGTTGGAATTTGCTTGTATGTTTGTACTTTACATTGAATTAAATGGTTACATTCAGGGGATCTATACCATATTGTTTCTAATTGGCACCCCAAGTGGTTTACATAAAAAAAACTCAAAACTGGTTTAGAATTTTATTGTCTGTAAACAAGTAAAGTTGAAAACAAAATCCAAAATTATTGGCAAAATTTAATCCAAATTTTTAAGACAAAGCTACAAGCAAAGTGTGAAATAAACACTCATTTCCAGTATGTGCAGTTTATTCACAAAAAGTAAATACATAGTACCTGCATACATGTAAATAAATGTCATTTTAATCACAACTATCAGAACTACTGTATTGTCTGCAATAGTTGTGTTTGCAAATAAAAAGAAAGGGACTTTTGGACCCCTTGCTTCTTAAATTCTTACATTTTATGGGTGAAAATTTATATATTTTGATGACATGCAAAAGTGGTTCCAATAAGCCCCACCCTTTGAATTTTGCAGTGCCCCTAGGGATGCTAATTAGAAACAATATGGTAAACACATACATTATCATTTTCTAAGTTCATGTCATCAATATATGCTACCATTGTTTCAACTGTAGTATATAAGTGTATATTTGAAGAATTTTTTTTTTTATAAGTTAGTAAGTTTTATTCGGTAAAAGTGTACATGACATGGCAATGACATAATGATACAACATATATAACAATAATCAAATTATTTAGCAGACTAGAAATATGACATGACATAAATATATGTCAAATATAAATATATGAGCCATGTAGTGCCCACCAATACCAGGGATAACACAAAAAAAGAGGAAAGGATTCCTCTTATTTCCATTGTGGCCCCCGACATTGGAGGCGTGACACAGAAAGTCATGTTAATTTGTATAAAATTCAATTCAATGCTTTTATGAATCAGTAAGGCATTAATTGTAATAATTTAGTTGAGATCACATATATCACAGTCCAAGTTTGTATCACATTAAAACTGGGACTCTTAAGACTACTAAAGATTCAAATACCATTGAAAATTAAACTAAAATTAACTGGCCATTAAATGGGCTTTGATGGCATGCTTGAAGGTGTGGGAAGATTAAATATCTCTAAGATTTTTAGGAAGACCGTTCCATAGAGCAATACCATTAAAAGCAAAAGATTTTCTACAAAAGCTTCCTACCCTTGGTAAAGAAAATTGTCCTGTGTCACTAAAAGAATAGCTTACATTGGAATCTGATAATGAAAGTGAAAGTGCAGACACTCTGGACCTGGTACAGCGGTCATGGACATGATTAAGGGGTACAAAATGTTCCCTAAGGTATCCTGGGGTTATGTATCTTGATACATTTCAATAAAGGTGTAGTTTTAAATTAGAAAAATCCTTGTAGTAAAGTCAGTATTACTAATCAACTTGTATTCATCCAAATTTTTTAACCCCAATGTTGTACGAGACTTCCCTTTTCTGGTCATGTTGTAAATTAAATCACTCCCCACAACATTTCCTTTATTGTTCCTTTCCATATTCCCATTATACCTTCTATGAATATATTTGTAACACATTTGCCCTATGCTTCTGAACTCATTGAAACTTAAGTCAGCTGTTAATATATTCTATTTTAAGTAAACATACCGCTGCAATTTGCAATGTGTTGTTACAAGGTCATGATATCAATTTAAGGAGTTTTATCCTTTTTTTCTCTTCTGTTCTTGTGTATTTCTTACCTGTCATGTTCAGAAAAACTGTGGTCAGAAGTGAAGGTGGTAGAGGTAGAAGACTACACTCTACATTTTGCGTATAGTCATGGTCAAGGGAATTTTTAAAGTCTGGTTTTATAACATATTTAAGTCACCATGGTGATGTACAGAACCAGCTCAAACCATGCAGCTTCAAGGTAAAGGTCACACTAAATACTGAATATTTTGCATAGAATTTATGTCTGCTCTATATGCTAAACCACATGAGGGTTTTTTTAAACTTGCGTTCACCTCCGTAACATAATGTATCGAGTCTATTCTTCTTAGTAGTCTTGAGGTCAAGGTCACTCTTCAAGGTCAGATGATTTCCAAAGGGTTTTGCTGTCATCTATTTCCTACACACATCAAAGGCTATACATAAAACTAATGCAACCTTTTCAACATCGCAGTCTTCTCTTGAAGGCATAAAGTCTGAACATATTCAAATTTTTGCTGCTCCTTTTGTTCCTATCAGTATAGATGTTTATTTTACAATAATATTAACAATAATATTAACAATAATATTTTGTACTCTGTTTAATCCAGGCTGTGCAATTTTTGTAAAAAAAATATAGTTTTTGCATGTTATCTATTAGTTTATCATATTATTCATACATGCATGTATTATAGGCAACAGGGTTTGCATGAAAATCTATTTACAAGATCAAATTATTATATACTTTAAAAATGTGTATGCATACGGTAGTAAGAAATTTGTATAAGAAAGAAATAAATATCGGTGTTACAGCTAGGATTCAAAAATAGAGGGTAGCTGTTGCTAACAAGGGCACTTTTTTGTGGGCAGCTAGGTCCTTTAAGGGCATTAAATGTTTGTGTAGATGCCATAGTTATATATTTTTATCGAAAACAAATTGGAAGTGGCGTAGGCCATAACCCGCAAATTGGGAAATTGTACATGCAACTTCACCCAAATTGCAAAATTTCAGCTACCATGCTACATGTATTACTTGTATTTTCGATCATCGGCATGCTACTAATACTAGGAGTGGAAAGTTACGTTACACTATGATGGAAGCTGTCATACCGGGTTTCTACATTGTGACTTGCTAAGAAAGTTTTATGTTTTCTTACAATAATTTAAATTTTAAAAATAAATTGAGGTTAAGACAAGAATCATAAAAAAATTGATGTCAATATTTTTCTGTTTTGTTTTATTAAAATGGCACAATAGCCCACTTGCACTTAAGGTATACAAAACATGTAATTGTAGCAATGTAAATAACACCTGAAACTTAGACAAATAGTACACAAGACCCTCATGTATAGTACACAAGATCCTCTTTACATGAGGGCTTCTTGCCAGGATGCAAGTATGAATTCTTTGAGTTAGACTGTATGTTCTTTGACTTCATAGTAATGAAATTTATGTTTGTTCATTTAAGTCTTATTCATGCAAGTCTACTGTATTATTATAAAATTAAATATACCCGGTATAGGATATATATATATAAGAAGGAGATATTTTATTCTTTCATGCCAGATTGGATTTGGTTCGGATTAAAATATCCGTCTCTCGGATAAATTGATATGTATTAAGTGTTAACCTTAAAATAAAAAATCAATGAAGTTAGGCAATGAAATAGGAGGCCTGAAGTTAGGCAATGAAATAAGTGCCCTGAAGTTTGGCAATGAAATAGGTGGCCTGAAGTTGGGCAATGCAACAAGTGTCCAGAAGTTGTGCAATAAAGAAGCAAACCTGAAGTAAGGCAATGAAGTAAGCAGCCTGAAGTTAGGCAATGAAGTAAGGGGCCTGAAGTTAGTCAATGAAATAAGTGCCCTGGAGTAAGGAAATGAAACTAGTGTTCTGAAGTTAGGCAATAAAATAAGTGACTGAAGTAAGCAGCCTGGCTTTTACTTTGGGGAAATATTTAGCAGACTCAAAATGAAACATTGCCCTGCAGTTTATCAGACAGTTTTTTCCTTGATAGAAATATGTGTATATGGATTGCAAATCACCCAGAGTTAAGTGAATGCTCATATTGCATTGTCAGAATGTAATATATATGACCTAAAACTTGATTTTGAAATTTTAATGTAATTAAAAATGGAGGACATTTACTAAATTAATTTTTGATATTCCTGATAATTAAATCAGTTAATATATGACGAATAAGTGTTTCACCAGTCATATTTGACTTGACTTTATTGTGCATGATTTTTGAAGAAGCACCTGTAAATTATTTAACAAAATACAAAATTGTTATTAATATTTTCCAGAAAACAATAAAATCAAAGTTTACTGTACAAAATATTTTTATGGAAAAAAAAACTTTATAAATGTTGTCCTTCGTTTTAATGTTTTTCATATATTTTATGCAAGTACATGCTGTAGGTTAATTGTAACACTGTTATACATGTTGTTGATGTATGTATATGTAATTCAATAGTTTGAAATTCAATGCCTCCTAGAGAAAGTCTGGTACTTGCATCAAAAACTGATAACAAATATGTTAGGTATGTCTGGAGTATCTTACTATCCCGGATATTAGACATTTATAATCACACCTTTCAGTGCGATAGTGAAACTTACTGTACACTGTGAGGAAATTTTAAGACTAAATGTCCATATAAAAGAGCATTGTTGTTTATCAGACTTTTGATCAGTAGAGTGTCAAAAACAGTGTGTTAAATTTTTTGTAAAGTGTGCCCAAGTTTTTGGTAACCATTTACAATGACTTTTTTAAACCATTAATGTTTTTGTTTTAATACTTACAGTGCTAGAGGTGAAAAATACAATTTGCACTGAAATTGATGCAAAATCCTTTATAATTAAGGGGCCAGGACTCTAGGTCAGATCTAGACTCTGTAAGACAAAATAGAAGTTAATTTTCTTTTGTGATATTGATGAAGCTTAGCTGGTATCTGTGCCAATTAAAAATTAACATTAGGTGTCATTTCACAAACAACCAAAATTAAACATGAGTACTGTGCGAGTTTGCATAATACCGCTTCAGTATTCTGGCATACAATGAATTTTATCATATACCTGTCGTAAATGCTTAATCTTGATTGGCTGGTAGCAATCATGTGCTGTGTCTGCAAAAGTATGTGTAGATCTGGAAAAATAATGTGTAGACCTGCACGGATTTCAAGACATTATTTCTATTACATTTTTGCATATTTTCACTGCTTTTTATGAGGTATATGATATAATAATTTAAGACTAATGTTGTGGTCAATATATAGTTTTGCAGACCTGAGAAAAAATGTTGCTGACTTCAATCTTCCGCCTCAAGTCAATATCATTTTTTCAAAAGTCCCCAAAACTATATATTGACCTCAACATTAGTCGGTAATTGTTTAGTACCTAACAATGCTGTGGAGCATAATGAGAAAAAAGCTTCAGGTCCACATCAATGATTATTTTACCAACCTGTCGTGAGTTTCTAGCCTGTAAGTGCTATTTTTGTTGACCAACTTAAATCTGTGATTATCTGAAGTGCTTTAAGAATGTGTTATGTGCTTCTTCTGTAACATCTTTTCCATTTGAGACTGTTGCTTAGCAACAAGGGGTTATAAACATACTTAAATGTTTTCTTACTTGGTAACTACATGTATTACAACATAGGTCTCATCAAACAAGAAGATGGATTTGCCATCCCGGTGTTGAAAAACACAGACTTTGTGTGATTCATGCTCTGCTTTTGAATTTTGGAAAGTACTTTTATACTCCTGCCCCTTTTCAACTCCTACCCCTGCATATGATTTTAACTGTCAATTCTTTATAAAAATGAAGGTAAAATAGAGAAATGAAGTGAAAGTATATCGTAAAGCAAGCTGTGTGGGTGGGGTTATATGTCTTGATAAGTAAGCCACAGTCTCAAATATGTGAAGAGTATGGTTATATGACATGGTAAGATATTGTGCTCTGTGTTTCTGATTTATGAATAACAATTGAAGTTTGGAATGGCTGGGTATTTCTTTACAGATGAAAAGAATCCCAATCTTCTAGACGTTAACTGATTTTTCCAAGTATTTCTTTTCGATGTGTAATAACTTTAGATACATTTGTTGTGTTTTGTTTTTGCTCAAAGGCAATGTCATAATTTATATGAATTGTATGTAAGTGAAATAGAACTTTTGTAAACAATAAAAAACACAACCTTTCAGATGTCTTGTTTGTATCACCGTAGCGCATCTGGAACAAAGTGCCAGGGTGAGCTATGAGAATCACTCGGCGTCCAACATACATAGTCCACCATTTTTTTCAAATGATGTCTTCTCTGAAACCACTAGGCCGATGATGATGAAAATTGGCAGGGATGTTCCTTGCGCTAACAAAGAATTAAATTCCATGTAAAATTCTGGTTGCTGTGGAAACAAATGGGAAAATTGTTAGCTCACCTTGCACTTTTTGCCAGGGTGAGCTTTTCCCATTACCCACTGTCTTTGGTCAGTCCGTTAACATTTTGCTTCAAACGACATCATTTCTGAAACCACTAGGCCAATGTTGATGAACCTTGGCAGGGATGTTCCTTGCTTGAAGCACTACCAATATTGTTCAAAAATTCCATTCCATGCAGAACTCTGGTTATTATGGCAACCAATAGGAAAAACTTTAAAAATCTCTGAAACCACAAGGCCTAGAGCTTAGATATTTAGCATATAGCATTACCTAGCATTAGCCATTTAAAAATCATGTAAAAATACCCAAATACAATAAAACAATAATTTAAATGCTTTATATGCTTGGCATACTTATAAACAATATTGTTACAAACTTGAACCTTTGATATTTTCAAATAAATTGTTTCAATGTTAAGTAACCAAAGGCCAACATTGTCTGCTCTACATGTCAAGTTATAAAATAGTAACTGTTGTTGATTCTAAAATATTGACAGTACAAAAATTCTCACATGTCTTACTGCCTAAGTACTTATCGGTCAGATAAATAAAATCTCATAAGTAGCATCTATTTCTGTGTCACTTACTTTATGGTTCGTTCACAGATCCTTCAAACTTAGCATATACATCAGTGAAGGCAGTAACCTTTCAATCATAAAATATCAAAATCTCATTAAAACTGACATCTATGTTTACTTCAAGGAAGTGGCCTCCAAATATAATCCAGTTTTTTTCAAGTATTCAAATATGTAGGTACACCTTAAACTGCGCACTACCGTCACCTAATTTATATTTGCAAAGACAAATTATCGAGTTTTGCCAAGGTTCGTCATATTCGCAAATAATTATTTTTGTGTTTTCTTGATTTCCAGGGAAAAAAATCACCTGATCAGAAGCCAAGGGGTCACAAAAACGACATGTTAAGTATTAATTACGGAGGTTAACATTAAATGAATTGTATGTACCAAAGTAAACATGATGTTATGCTCTCGTAGTTCGCTAAATTCTCGAGTATTGTCCACCCGTAATCTTCAATAACTGAGAATAATAATATCTCAAGTATTGTTAGGCAGTTTTACCCTTTTCGTCTAACAATTCACTTAAATATTAATTTTTAGGATCAAAAATATCATCAGACGTTAACAATAATTTTAAATGTATTAGACACTTGACTCTTTAGAATTGTCAATGGCTACAATGTATATATACATGTGCGTGCTACCATGTGTTCGTGGCTTTCCTTTTGGAATCTCTCTATGACACTACATTTGATATTGAATATTAATTGAATATTAATTTATTTATAATTGTGTTTTTCAATGATTTATGACATTATTTAATTCATTTTGTTATACTCTCCGAACACAAAGTGTTAGGGGGGAGGGGGGGAGGTATACTGGATTCAGCTTGTCTGTCCGCCCGTCCGTCCGTCTGAAGATGGAATCTTGTGGACACTAATTCTCCAATACCCCTGGTCAGAATTTAAGGATACTTCACACAAGTGATAAGTACAATGTCTAGTTGTGCATGGTCCTTGTTTCGGGTCTCTAGGTCAAGGTCACAGGGGCTCGGAATAGTAAAATCTTGTGGACACTAAATCTCCAAACCCCAGGTCAGAATTTGATGATACTTCACACAAGTGATAGGTACAATGCCTAGTTGTGCATGGTCTATGTTTCGGGTCTCTAGGTCAAAGGTCAAGGTCACAGGGGCTAGAGATGGTAAAATGTTGTGGACGCTAAATCTCCTAAACCCCTGGTCAGAATTTAATGATACTTCACACAAGTGATGAGTACAATGCCCTAGTTGTGCATGGTCGATGTTTCGGGTCTCTAGGTCAAAGGTCAAGGTCACAGGGGCTCGAGATGGTAAAATCTTGTGGACGCTAAATCTCCAAAACCCCTGGTCAGAATTTAATGATACTCCACAGAAGTGATAAGTGCAATGCCTAGTTGTGCATGGTCGATGTTTCGGTCACTAGGTTAAAGGTGCTCAAGATAGTAAAATCTTGTGGACTCGAAATCTCCAAAACCCCTGGTCAGAATTTAATGATACATTGTACTTCATAGAAGTGATAAGCACCATGCATAGTTGTGCATGGTGTTTCGGGTCACAAGATCAAAGGTCACAGGGGCTTGAGATAGTAAAATCTTGTGCGCTTTTAATCTCCAAAACCGCTGGTCAGAATTTAATTATACTTCAAAGAAGCCTTAAGTTGTGCAGGTCCAGTAATCAAAGCATCAAATATTACATAAATTTAAATACTGTGTCAGTGGGATGTTTGGGGGATATTCATCACCTTCAGTGATAGTTCTAGTTATAACAGCGGAGGTTTACGAAATACCTGTGAAATTTGAAAATCCTGCCATGTAGCTCTGCATCAGGACTTTTAAGCGCCAACTAAATTTGCGCTACACTGCCATCCGTGAATATAGCGAAAAATTAATTGGTTGTGAATATTTTTTGGGTTACAATATATTTGGCCAACATTGATTTACTGATGTTGCACTTGGTAGTTAACTAAGAAATTTTCTTGTGAATATTCAGGCAGGACCATTTGCCTGCTAATTAAAGACATATCGTAGAACTCCCAGGTTGTGTTTTGTACCATTGTTGGAAAAAATTTAAATAATTCCACTTTGGCTACCCACTGCAAAAAAAGGTGCTCATAGAGGCCAGTATCGCACTGCTTAATTATTCTGAATAAGTTCTGTGAAAATCTGGAAAATAAGTCTTGTTCCTGAGGTTTTACAATAATTGGCTGAAGCACAACTGTTTTTCCAACAGCATGGATCAATTTCAATACAGACCATCTATATGTTGAGCAAGTTTTGTGAAAATCCATACGAAAATGTCGACCTGTAGACTAGCTGTTATCAAGGTTTTACAACTAAAAACACATGTCTCCTATACTGAATAGCCATAGGGAAAAATTAACTGTAACTGTGAGTCTGTGACCTTTGATCTACTGACCCCAAAAACAATAGGAATCATCTATTTTTATAAGACCAATCTTCCTATGAAGTGTGAAGACTGTTGGTCAAATGGATCTCTATTTATTGGGGTGGATCAATTTTTAAAATTTGGGTCACCTTGACCTTTGACTCAGAGACTCCAAGAACAATAGGGATCATCTCCTTAATAAGACCAGTTCTATGATGTTTGAAGACTGTGAGTATTTTACTGAGTGGAAACAATTTTCAAACTTTGGGTGACTGTGCCCTTGAACTTTTGAACTACTGAACCAAACAATAGGAGTCATCTATTTGTATAAAACCAATCATTCTATGAAGTTTAATGACTGCGAGTCATATAGATCTCAAGTTATTGAGCAGAAACTGATTTTCGAAGTTTGGGTCACTGTGATCATGACCCACTGACCCGAAAAACAAAAGGGATCACCTGAAAGTTGCAGGCAACCCGAGCAAGTTTCATAAAAGTCAAAAGAAAATTATGACCTGCATAATGTTATCAAGTACTAGCTAACAGAGGTTATGATGGATACAGCTTGCCCAGAGTTAAAATGGAATAAGTATGAAACTGCTGTGGATAAAACCATTAAACATTATAGTTAAGCATGCTGCAAGACTAATAGAATCAGCATCAGCAACAAGGCAGTTAAAAAGACAGCTATATCCCCCACCACAAATAGGAACATTGAAGCAATTAATTAATTTTCCTCTCAGAGGTGTTCAGCGCATCATCTCTCAGAGATGAACATTTGGCTAGAGTTGCATTCAAATCCATTAAGTGATTTAGGATATAATGAGCGGACATAAATTCAAGAATCAAACTTTCATTTTGTCCTTGACCTTGAATCAATGTGACCAGATCATGGGTTCTGCACACTGCCTTGATGAGGTGAACATTTGTTCTGAGTTTCATCAAGATCCTTCAAGAGGTTAAGAAGATATGGAATAGACAGAAATGTTGGACTCAAACCTTTGTCCTTAAGTTGTGACCTTGACTTTAAGCCAGCATGACCGGCCAATTGGTTGTGCACGTCATCTTGATGAGGTGAACATCTGACAAAATTTCATCAAAACCCTTCAGGGGTTAAGGAGATATTGAGTGGACAGGAAATGTTATGGACAAATGGAACGAAGAACAGACGGCATGAGATCATTTCTATATCCCTCTCATGCTCCAGCATGTGGGATAACAACTTAACGACTCAAGTTAAAGCATGTACATGTTCTGCTAATTAATTCATGAGACAGTATCTCTTAACAGCAGCTTTCAGCATCTAATTAAGAATTATTATTCCTTTTTAGTGGTGTTTATTGTCTAATAAACAATGATTTGGAGTTCTCGTGTTTAAAACTAAGCAGCTAAAAATCACGTAAGATATATAAATGAAACATGTTATATTTTATACGGACAATTACAAGTATGTCAACAGGCATAATTCGACATCATTTGTGACATCGAGATGGCTTGTGTGTTAAACACGGTTTATTGCAGATTTTACAATAACTGATTTCCTTCTTTGTTTAACTGACAAACAAAATGGGTCATGTTAGAATATTTCATAACTGTCCGCAAGAAGTTTGTTTGGAAAAATTTATAAATTCTGATCAGTTCTAATTGGTCAAATGGAAATAAACAAAGTGTTATAAAGAGCATGCAAGAAATGAGGAAAACAGAAAACCAGTGTTGGGAAATTTTTGACAAAAGCTCTGAACTTTTTTACTGTTTATTAAAAAAACTGAAAATTGCACAAAAATTTGTTACAAAAAATGTTATTTCAGAGTATATTTTCAGATCTGTTTACAGCATTATACACATGTACGCCTCTGGATATGTATAGCTGTGACTTTAAATCACCATGATCACTACTTTGCTCAGATATATTAATGAAATAGCAAGGAAGAATTTCTTTCTTTGCAATATGATAAAAAAACCACTCGCAATGTACTGGTCTGAAACATATTCTTCCCCTTTTAAAATGCAACATAAGGAAAGCTTTTCGTACCTATAAAAGTCAGATTTGCTGGTAAGGCATGTTTCCTTGTTATATCAATACTTCAATGTAACTGTAACATTCAAAGTGACCATGGTGATTAAATTTGACAATGAAATGATATTATACATGTATTATAAACTCTTACATTCAAAGTGAGCACAGTGCTTTAATTTGACTATAAAATAATACATGTGTTGCTACACAATTTGTACAACCACCGATTTAAAAGAACAATCTATAAATATTTCATTCAAGTATTAATGTACTCTCTGACAGTTAAGAGAAATTGTGCAGGCTTATAACCAATTGGGACTGCTTAAAACAAAATCACCTGACATGATACAAATTATTAATCCTTAAAGGTCAAGTGTTAACATATTTCTCTGCAAGTTTATCATCACAGATTGCATAGTGCTAAGCATAAATGAATACAAACTTTTTCAAAAAGCACAATTGGAGTTAAGAATTAATAGTTCTTCCTCTTTACACATTCCTATGTAATCAGATCAAATCAAAATAAACACTTTGTAATGTCTTGTTTTAACACAAAGTTTTAGCACCATCAAAATCACAGAGACACGGCACACTGGGGTGACAGTGTACAACAACTGCATGAAGAGTGAAATTACTACTATACATGTGCTTAAACATTAAGAAATAAGTACATGTATATGTAATTATGCATGAAGTGAGATTCTATCAAGAATGCATCTAAAAAATGACAAAGGAAAAATATGTAGTTACTAGTACAAGTATCATTAAGCCTGGGCTGTAACAAGCCTGGATTTCAGTGGATGTAATGTCCATGAGCGTGGTGAGATTGAATTTAACTTTCATGAATGTGGAGAGAGAGAATTTAATATTTGTGAATGTGGAGAGAGTGGATTACTGGATTTATTGTTCATGAATGTAGAGAGAGTGTATTAAATGTATGTGGACAGAGAGAGTGGAGTCAATGTCTGTTAATGCAGAGAAAGTGGATTTAATGTCAAGTGAAGAGAGTGTGATTTAGAGTCTGTGAATGTGGAGAGAGTGTGATTAATGTCTATGAATGAGTACAGATAGAGAGTGTGTTTATTGACTAATACACTATTGTATACAGGGACAATGGGTAGATTTAAAATGTAAGATAAACCACCAGCAATACAATGATTAAACCAGTGTCTTCAAGTTTCATATAAAATTGGATTTCAAAGTATAAGATATTTGCAAAACTATATAAACTGCCATGGTTACTCACAGAAATCTGTAACTGACCTAGTCAAGCTGAAGTACATTCAACTATATACAGTTTTCAGTTTCTGTCAACACCTTAACATTATGTAACACTTCACCATCTCTGCAGTAACCAACAATTTGAGAAAAAAACTGTGCACTACGACTTTAACTTTAAATTCATGAGTTTAAAAAAAATATCATACAGGTACAGAAGAAAAGTATGTCATTTTGAGATAATTAAGAAATATGTTAAGTAGTATAAAATTGAAAACAAGTACATGCTCATCAAAGTTCACTTCACTGAGTTTATGCTGAGGTAGCAGAAGCTTCACTTCATGTTTAACTCATAGACTGGTTTACAAACTTCATTTCTTGATAAACCATATCTCATTATGCCTGTTGAACAATTCGAAAGGGGCATTATAGCCAGCTGTGTAGTAGTATCCTTTTTCATACTTCAGATCTGCTTTGTCTAAGGCTTCACCAAGTTTCACAGCATGGTCTCTCCAAGATGAAAAATCAGGTGTGAATCCTCCAAATTGACTGAAAATAAAGGTCTCACTTTAAAATATAGAATCTACTTAGCATCAGGCTTTTTAGTAACATCAAAGTATTGATAAGCAAAGTGAAAGAAACAAAATTATTCACCTCTTCTCAATCATGTTCAAAAGTCACATAGTAAAGAGGCATAACAGATTCACCAATTCTCCTCAATCACATTAACATTTACCCAAAGTTTAAAAAAAAACATTTCAAGTAGAAAGGTGAACTTTGACAGTAAATGTGACCTTGACTTTAAGCAGGCTAGGTTGATATTCCATGTTGTCTCCATGTGTTGAGCATGTGATGAAAGTTTCAAAATTAATTCTTAGAAATCCAAACTTTCCTATAATTGTGAATTAATCATATATCAATGCATACAGGTGTATTCAGTTTATGTCTTAAAAGATGATAATTGGATTTCAATTACTCTGTATTTTACAATATCTCACCTGACATATACATGAAGTTGAGACTTGGATTCCACATAGACATCTGCACTTTTAGGTGCTGGAGTATCACCAGGCATGAAGAATGACATGATGAAATCAGATTCACAGGCAGGACCTTGACCTGGCAGGATTCGATCAATCACTGGGCATGTCATGGCAATTTTCTCACCTACAGAATTGAAAACATTAACAATGAATAACTAATGGTTAACTGTTGGTTATTTGTTATGAAGATTTTTATAAAGGTGTGACTGAAATGTGTAATTGCAGATATATTTCGGTTTCAGTCTTGCACATGTTCATTTTTTGCTTCAATTTAGTGTGTCATTCCAAAAGTGCATGTTCTAACCATGCTTATGCTGTAGATTTTCTGTTAAAAAAACTTATCATCTGCAGAAAGAGAAATCATGAAAAGAATTATACGACTTTTTCAGGATTTGGCTTTTCACCTTCTTTTGCCTTCTTTTTTTTTACATACAATGTAGATCTACACCGTGAAGTAGAATTGTGTCCATAGGACCCCCTGCCCCATCCCACTTTCTTCAGATCATGCCACAAACTTGCCATTTAGAATGCCATTATTTTGACTCAGTCAAGTGCCATAACTAGGAGGGGGAGGGGCATAAAAAATAAAAGAATTTGTGAATTAAATGCAACACTTAACTATATAATTAAATAGAAAGGAACCACACGTCAAGACCAGGGTAAATTGACTCTTATTTTTATAATCTTCCGGTTTCGGTCTAATCTAGACCTTCATCAGGATACAGATCATAAAATTTCTAACACTTATACGATAAGGTTGATAAACAAACCATCAGAAAAATCCCTGGAATCATAAGCAATGAACAATTAAATCATGTTGACTGTGGGGAGTTTCATTTAATCTGTATCGCTTGATTGGAAAATTAAAGTTTTGGATATCATAATCTTATTTTAATCACATTTTGAGGCAAAACACTTAGTGCAACCAATCACTTACTAGTGCCAGAGACAGGTTAGCCTTTAATTTTCAAAAGAATACCTATTTACAGCTTTCCTATTATCAAAGAAAGTACAATTTACAGCTGTATGACCTGAAGAACATGTATATCGCCCAACAGACTCATGCCCAGGAATATATGTGTTGATTTTACCTTTTTTGTTTCCTCTTGCTATATATCCAAATAGCTTCATAAACATAGTACTCATAGCTTCATTGAAGTCGACATCTTTCAGATTGGTTGACACCCAGTTAGATTTCTCATAGATCCTCTCTTCATATGCCTGAAATATAATTTGCTACTGTAAGGAGCACAATATCAACGTAAATAACCCTAAATGATGCATTGTCCTTCATATACAATAAATGCAACAAAAATTAATAAAATATATTTAAATCAAATCTAGAGCTTTTAAATATCCTTTTGCTAAAATGAATTTTTAATTATATCTGCGTTTGCAAATTAACCAATATTAAAAGAAAAATCTTCTGTGTTCACACAAGTTTTTTACAAATTTTATATCACTCACGCTTGTGGTATTGACCACTGTAAACTTTGGGCAGTCTAGATCATTGCAGAATTTTGGTGGCCAAGTTGCCATGGTACCCTTGTTGTCATGGAGACCAGTACTGGGTGCATCATGAGGCTTGTACTTCAAGACATCATTTGAGGTTGCAAAAGTTATGAACATAGAAATCAGAAATGTTTTATCCATCTTGTTTCTTTGCTTGAGGTCCTACTGAAAAAAAACATACATAAGTAAGACTGGGCTTACAGACCCTTGTGACACATTAAAATCAGGATTATCAGATTACTGCTGTATATTTGATCCCTGCTATAATGCTACTTATGTTAAGAACAAGGACCTACATACTGATATAATTAGATCAAATTATCGGCACAGTCTAGTTCACTAGCATCAATATTTTGAAACTAAAATCCTTTACGCACAATTAGTTGGGCTACTCAAGTTCATTAGTCAACACAGTAAGGAGAACATGGTCAGATACGAAAAAACTTAACCAAACTGTGGATATTTGACATCAACATTGACGTGAGTATGTTTGCTCTCCTTATTCAAACAACTATTTAATCTAATATGGCCAACACATCTGAAGTCACAAGAAGTCTGGACCCCCAAAACGTCATTCTAATAAAACACCCCGGACAGACTAGTATGCCCATCACATTAAGTTTGCCCCCCTTAAAAGTCACTGTTATAAAACATCCCGGTATAAACTGATTTTTGTGGGTCCAAACTTCGTGTGACTGTGCTAGACTCCTAGAGCCTAACATTTTTGCCAGATATGGACATTGGTTAAAGTTTAACTTAAACCAATAAAAAAGGTTTCTTAGGCAATTTAGAATATTGTTTTCCCTAATCCAAATTGATTACTTTTAGCGCAAGACTTTTGTTTTGATTGCGTTAAACATTTCTTTTTATTTACATTACACAACACTGTTAAAAACAAGGATTTAGACAGTGAGAATAAGGCACAGTCACATGAAGTTTGGACCCCGAAAATCATTTTTATATAACACCCCGGACCGACTATCAAGCGTATTATAAATTATATGCTTGATCAAGGTCTTTCAAATAGTATGGTCCGGAAACGAGAGTAATACGATAAATAACTTGCCTCGGAACTGACAAACACCGGACCCGCTTTTGGGAAAAGAAAGAAATTGATACTTTATATCTACGTATATCTCGATATTTTACCAATCAATGACCAACAAAGGACCTTAATACAATATATGCATTCCTTACATTACAAATATAATTTTACCGATGTTCGTTTTAGTGATTTACGCATTGGAAAGTGACCCATACGAACGGGTTTATCACAAAAACCAAAAGCGAAAACCGACCAATTTAGCGCTTCTTTCCTACTGCTGGTGTTCATGAGATTGAGTAACATCTTTTTCTCATAGATTTAGCAATGTACGTCGTTATGTCTTAGATTTTCGTATTTCACCCGTATTTTATTTTCTGGGACGGTTAGATCCGTTCAAAATCTAAAAATGGCGTCAATGGTGATTTTTTTCGATACGGGATATTTTGTGCACAGGTTTTCACTATATTTTAGGGTCAAAGATGGAAAATGCTAATTAAAAGTAAATTAAGAGTATTTTTGAACGGATATGAATTAGATTTTGTTTTTATTTTATAACATAATAACGTACAGTTTTGTAAGACCAGTATCGCGAGTCAAATTACCATCCCAAGACGGAATAGCATGGACCGTGTTTAACTCGCGTTAAAGATAATAGTTAATTATAAATAGAGGTTTTATTTCACTGTTTTACAGAAAATTTCATCAGCTTTCCAATTAACCATTTTTTGATTAAAGGTGGTATTTAAAGCGCAATGACGGGCAGTTTTGCAAACAACTATCGGACAAAACCAGTTTACTCGCTCGGCGTGATAAATGCACGGCGGATAAACGCTTCCAGGCGAGACAAGATTATCAGTACGATAAGACATTTATAGAGGGCGTTTCCGGACCATACTATTTGAAAGACCTTGGCTTGATAGTCGGTCCGGGGTGTTTAATAAAAATGATTTTTCGGGGTCCAAACTTCATGTTACTGTGTGAGAAAGTGCATATATCGTCCGAAGTTTTTGCTTCACTAAATCTGTTTAACTTTGAAAACGCTGTACAATCTTTTTCCGAATCAAGATAAATGTAATATCATGCTTACGTGAATTCAATCTTCTCTGTATCCAAATCGTAGAATAACCCGTAATGGCATGTGCAATGTTCTAAAGTAAAACCTCGCCGCTGTTGTATAACTTGTGGTCACATGACAGTCACGTGTTATTATGGGAAGGTCTATGTCTATACAGGGATACAAGCCTCGATTTAATCCGTATTAATTCTACTCTTTGTGTTTATTATACGGTTCAGTGTGTTTTCAAAACATAAATCAATACGAATATACTTAATTTTTCAGTTTTGACGCAATTTATACCCAAAAAGAAGCATCTTGTCTAAAAGACTTTAGAGCTCATTACCTACTGTAAGAATGAACTATCCTGACCCGGAAGTTCATTTGTTTACAACGTGAGCTAGGATAGAACTTATGAAACATACATATCATCACAATTTTACGGTTATGAAACAACCGAGTACTGTCATGCTTGGTATATAAAACCACACGAGACACACATCAATCAACTTTTGGAAACTTAACAACAAAATATCCACATATTGCGTGAGGCATTACATATAGATCTAAATGTTAGCTGTTGTTGCACGAGCTCAAACACGTGATTTTAAATATCTAGAGAAAATAATGTGAGTATATAAATTATTTATTACCTACTTATATCTTAAGCCTTGGGCTAAATTGGACATATAAACTTTAATAGTTACGTTATAGTAGATTCTTAGAATGTCTCTTTTATGTGACAAAGTTTACATATCAATTAAAATTAACTTTGAAGCACGTTATACAGTTACCATGGTTACAGTCTTATATGTTACGATGTAACTTTTTTTCATTTGGACATTGTCCTATAAAATTCAAATGTAAAACAAAGTTATGGTAAGTCTAATCATCATACATCACAATGGCAAATGAATTAGTAAGCACACAGTCACATGAACTGAGTTTTGACCCCCCAAAAGTCATTTTTGTAAAACAACCCAGACTGACCAGCACAGTATCCCCCAAAAGTCATCTTTTGACCAGTAGGGGATCCAAACTTTATGTGACTGTTACAGGTAAATTAGGTCACTGCTCATTCTTACCTTCTTGATTTTTGTATGTCATACTGTTAACATGCATGGTGCCTGGGTTTTTAAACAATGTCATGTTATTGAAACATAAATTTTGCACTGGTCTTTCTGATCATTGCCACTCAATATTACAGACTGTTTCATTAGAAAGACACACGTTTTTTTTCAAAACTCGTAGTCCAATAAAACTTTGCAATTTTAATGTATAAGAGAGGATATCAAGGAAAGCTGAACATACATCTACAAGTGCCTTATTGATTAAAAATTCATTTTAAAATTATATTATAGTTTTCCATGTATGTTTAACAACCAGAATGTATGTCACTATTTACTCCCAGAATCTTCCAAAAAGTCTTTGTTAGTATGCCTCTGAAATATCTGATGAAACTTAGATAACACAGAGGACAAGTCTTTAAATGTGCAGTCTTAAGAATTTATAAATTATCTCCCTTTCTCACCCAAAAATGTTCATCATGGCATACCAACTCTTAAGTAGGCAATGTGAGTGTGGTTGCCATGCAAATGCAGAGAACTCTGCAAGAAATCATTGACCTTATTGGATTACAATTTTTTGTTTCAGTAATTTGTCCAAGATGAGCCTTTTTAAAGCTATTGGACAAGGTATAACTGGTTTGGGTCTTGAGAAACCAGAGTATAAAGTTGTGGAAAAAGGAGAGGTAAGAAGTATAACTTGAAATATCGTCATTGAAATAGTAACATCATCATTGAATGAGTAACAACATCATTGAATTAGTTACATCATCATTGAACTTATTACGGAAGTAACATCATCATTGAAGTAGTAACAACATCATTGAACTTGACACATGTATCATTATTGAACTAGTTGCGTCATCATTTAACTAATAACATCATCATTGAAATTGAACTAACATACCGTCTGAAATCATCTTTCTGATGTCATTGAATGAAGATTTATAGGACAGCATATGTTGGGGAAATTCAGATATAAATTGCAGTTTCAAAAAACGTGTAGATGATTTTAGACATGATTTTATGACTAGGTGTAATTTTTATTTTGCTTTGTGGATGTATTTTATAAAAACACAAGATTTTCTACTGAATTTATAAAAATAAAGAAACGCATCATAAAAAACGAAAATGCAGTGTTTTTAATGAAGTAGTAGACTAGTACAGTAGTAGTACCATAAACTCTGTATATAACCACATATAGTGAAAATACAGATATAAGGAACAAATTCTCTCCCTGTCAGTTTCATTCTTTATGTTATATGAAAATGTGATATGTTATATCAAACTCCAGACATAAGGAACAAATTAAAATGGTCCCAAGGAGTTTGTTATAAACAGAGTTTACTGTATTTCTGTTAAGAACCTGCACTGAACATACGAAAATATTTCGAATGCACACTTACAAAGATTATATTTTCACTATACATAGGGCTTTGAAGAGAGACAGTATCCTCCCTGTAAGTGGGTTTCAACAACCGTCCAGGACATTAGCTCAGAGTCGGCGAGAAGTAAAGGCTTTAGGCGATTGTTTAATTACATCACAGGAGAAAATGAAAAAGGTAAAATTGATACAATTTCCAGTCACTGTCATGCTGTTAGTTTGACAATTTCTGTTTTGATTTCAATTCAATAAATTATACATGATGTATGTGCTTAGATTATAATGTGAAACTTAAAGATTGTGCTTTATATGGCTGTAAAATGTAGCTATGATAGCAACTGGCTCTGAAGGTCTTCTCAGCAGTCTTATAGTTTTGTTATCTCTACAACTTTTCCTTTTTTACTTGCAGAAATAAAGATAGATATGACTGCCCCAGTTGCCACAAAAATCGTACCAGGAGCAGGTCCCAATTGTGAAAGTACATTTACAGTTTCGTTTTATATTCCACCTCTACATCAGGCCGACCCCCCAAAACCAAAGAATCCTGATGTTTTTATAGAAGAATTCCCAGAACTGAAAGCGTATTCAGTAAGTTTTGGAGGATTTGCAAATGATGACATGTGGATAAACAAGGCAAGAGAATTGTCAGAAAAGGTGAAGGACAAAAACTTAAATGAAGACTACTATTTCACAGCTGGTTATGACAGTCCTTTTAAACTCTTCAACAGATGTAATGAGGTTTGGATGTTGAAAAAGTAATCTAGTAGTCTTTCTGGTGCCCAGAAAGGACAATTCATTTGACTCTATATCATAATAACCTACCTACTTTGTTTGGGCATTATATATATTTGAAAATTTCATACGGGTGCTTAACTATTAAGTGGAACAGTGGGAAGTGCAGCTAGACCAGGATCATAATACATACCTGTCCAGTTTGGTCATAGTCTGTACTGTCACAAAAGGTGGCTAGTCAAAGAAATAGGGGCATTTGTACATGAAATTAAAATGTTACGCAAAGTCATCCATTAGAAAGAAATTACTAGGTTTAAACGTTATAATTATATTCCCGGACATTGTAGAATAAAAAGTGTTTAGCAATGATAGTGTCTGTGCCATTTTAAACTGCAAGGTTATTTATTACAGTTCATTCCTTTTAGGTCTCTGGGAAAACAAGATCTTTGGTACATCTGAAAATCTGAGTACTTTATGAGATAAAGTATAAGGTATATACAGATGTTCCTGTGCCAATCTTCATCATTGTGCATTTGGCTGATCTTGTGTCCTATATTTGAATCCAGATATTCCTTTATGCAGTTTTGGTTTATTATGTGCAATATGTACATGTCTAGGATTATCTTTATACGCAAATAAAAATGTGGGAGTTTTGGATTCATTCTGATATTACACCTAGGTAAAGTGGAATATGTGACTAAAGCCATGAAAGTCGGAGAAAAAGAAAGAACACTTAAAGCTATGTGTAATACAGTTAGTTATGTTAGTGTTGTTACTTGAACAAATGTTTGCCATAGTAATGCTTTTTGTGCTATTTTTAAAAATGTTTTATACATTTATATATTTATTAAAACAAAAATTTACAAAATACATTGTAATAAATGGTTATATTCTTTTTATATCCCAGAAGCATTTATCCGTCTGTCCTTTTTCGCCTGGATTTTAAAACATTATAAAGCTATAGTTTTGAATGTGTTGGTTAGCAAAGCTCTGTTCCTGGTGCTTGTTTGTGATGATACCTTGTAAAAGTGAAGCTATTGCCTTTTCTGGACCAGGGGGTGTGGGTGGGGTTGGTAACACCGACGGATACTTACAAAAGTATGTGTTTTCAAGAACATCTGTGTCTGCTGAAATCCTCTTTCGTTGTGTGAAATTTCAAGCAAATCTATTGAACTGTTTTCCAGCTATTTCAATACCTGTTGATTTCACATAATAAAGGATGGACACGGCACTGTTTTTTATGACATAGGGAGTACTGTATATGACTTGTAAATACTCAATCCTGATCCTATAAATAATTCGTGTAAGGTTCTGGACATAGTTTCACAAAAAAAGACAAGTAATTTGTAAAATGTTACTTTTCTCACACAGCCCATTTAAGCAAATCCGTCAAAATTTACATTCCTGACAATTGTGCTAGAGTTATCGTTCTTAGTCACTGCATGCACTCTTTCACTGTATTAAATATCAATTCTTCAGGTCTTTGAGTTATGCTCTGGACAAAAATGGCAAGCCGTTATGGTTGAACACCATATAAAATCAATCCCTAACACTGTTTTCGAGTCAGTACACACAGGGCGATAATTCGAAAATGAGTTATGCCAGTTCTTTCTCGGTGGCCTATATCTCTGTTTCGAGTTAAGCTCCAGACGAGGCGGATAACTAAAATTTGTTAAGTTACAGTTGTGGTTCCTTTTCACTGCACTTTCTTTCATTTACCCATATCAATGTCTGAAGTAATAATCAATCCCTTCAACAGTTTTGAAGTTATGCTCCGGACAAAGTGTGTGAAAGATGGACGGAAATAACAAATATACATGTATATCCATAAAACGTCAAACTAGAGACCCTATTGAATTAGATTACTATGGCACAAAGAGTGCTAAGTTATTACAGAATATACTGGGTTCAGAAAATCGCACCGAAAATGGACATTTGATCAACCTATAAACAGGATTGATAGTGCATCACTGTCTAGGGCCATCATGCTGGTTTTCCATTTAAATTGACCAATATATGCCACTACATATATTTCCCAAGTGTTAGGTCTGCTTAGGAGGCGAACAGAGCTAATGTCTTGGATTTTCTTTTTTGCTCCTTTTGACTGCGCGATTCTTTCACAAAACTAGATGGGTGCTCAGTAGAACACTTGTGTCGCCCTCTTACACTTTCTCAGAATACTTAGTAACCAGTAATTTCGTGAAAAAAAATCGTAGTACAAAAAGGGGCGTTACCCCATCAAATATGACCTTAGCATACAAAATATAGCGACAGCACGACCCTTTTGTCATAAGCAATGCAGTTTGAAAGTTTGATGAAGAAATGGCAAAGCTATAGCCAACGTTAAGTTTTTGTGACGGACTGACGGACAAAGCGATCCCCATGTATCGTCTTTTCTCCGAAAGAGCGACACAAAAGCTCTCTTCTTCCGCGTTGTAACACCAATAAAGAAACCACGAGGTAAAGTGGTTCAAGCACCAATGTACACTGGCAATGCGTGGCTGATCTTCAAGCTGACACACCTATCTTTTGGCTTCTAGCATTTTACACAATTTGGTTAAATAATCATAATCTTTGGACAAACACTCTGGTAACACAAAACTTCCTAGATTGTCAAATTTTGTTAGGAACCAGTAATGCATGGGAGTCATAGTGTGGTCTTGGCGAGTTCACCTGGGGAAAAATCTCACGGTCGGCCCGAACAATATAAACGAACGAAGTTTCGACAATTTTCGATATGAGAAATTGCTTTGATAGGAAGTGAACAGTGCCACTTTCGTCAGTACAAATTTGATATTGCACCTTGCCGAGATATTTTGCCCATTGACATTTTGTACACGTTTAGTGACCTACACAGCACGAATTTGACGAAAGTCCGACTATTCGAGGGCATTTCTCTGAAGTGACCGGGGCAGTCTACAGAGAAAATGCGCGTTGCATGCCGCAAGCAATCCTTACAGAAAAGTCAATCAATACGATCTTTGTTATAACCCTATGCATTTGAAGAGTTATGGCTCTTTATATACATGTAGCGAAAAACAGGAATATCAAGCTTGAGCCATGCATTGCCTAAAATAACATGTAAAAGAGCAAGGACACTATACAAAAAAAGTTAAATAGTAACTTAGCAAGTGAAGAAGTTAATTTGACACATATTAGTACTACAAGTACTCATGTTTCTGTTTTATACTGCAAGATGTAACTTATGACAAATATTGCAATGCTTTTCAACTTGAACATTTCTGCAACGAAAAAGTAGGGTCATGTCTTTCCTTATTAATAATGTTTCAGCACAGCTCATGGCACTGGTTTTTGGCACAGAATGCTTCTTACGAGTACTACACCATTTCTGAACGAAAGCCGACTTTAGATATACAAATGGCTTGGTACACAATAAGCATTCTGTTACTATCCTAGGTCTGTTCCAAACGCGTGTTGCTTAGACCTTGAGGTAAGGTTGAGACTTGAGCATCCGGGTGCCTGTTGACAATTATTTTGAGCGTCCACATGACTACGAAGTGATGACAGTGACAGTAATTAGCACTGTGTCAGAATGTCTGACTATTTCATTTATCTGTGTCTTGTGGGCACATATGAAGTTCCTTAAATGACAAAGGTGGTTGCTGATGCGTCACCTTTGGTAAAACAGGTAGACTGAACGCAGTGAATAATTCGGCTATCCAATTTCTTGAGTTATATGATTAACATTTTAAAGAGCAAAGTGACGTCGTAAAAGTCGAATTTTGTGAGCTCGTGTAAGCCAGCCACAAGGCAAATTTCTAATTTCATTCAGACATGAACCCATGAACGCCTGTCAATAAACTATTGGTATAACATCTCGTTTTTAAGTACATGTTATATTCGAGCGACGTCAAGTGTATATATGACTGCGTGCACCACAGCGACATTGAGGTCATTCTGCAGTCTGAACATTATTTCGTGCCAGCTAGTATTTATTTTACGCAATGCCATGATGGCCCAATTGCTTTCATTATTAATCATATTATATTATAGTATATTATTAATTACATTGTGACTGTTACCAAATCCAGAAAAAATAAAAACATATTTCGCAAAGAGCTTGTATTTACCTTTATTTAAATTCTAATTATAATTTCTTGTTGACCTAGAGTGTTACTGACTTTATGTAATCTGAAAGGATTCTATTTCACACGGCGAATCTTCATTTCAGTTCTCTTTAGAACATACAGGGACCAGTCTTTAAATGAGCCCCAGATGATCCCTTGTTCCCCAGGGACGCCCCATTTTCCATTGATGTTACTCTTGAAGCAGGCCGAGTACCAGTATCCTCCATGTTGTTTCTCCGCGCAGTTCACCTTGTCTGAACCGTCGTGGTCTGCGTCGTGTGTAGAAAACTCGTGTCCGTTATGATCAAATATGAGAGAATCCCCTGCAAAATGACATTCAATGGAAATTTCTTTTTCATTTCGTTTCCTCTTGCAAAAAAATAGCAATACAATAACTTTCGTATATAACGAACTCCTGGAGACCATTCTAATTTGTTCCTTATATCCAGAGTATGTTATATCTCAATTAAAGAAGGAATAAAATCTGTTTTATCCGGAGTCGTTATTATACAGATATTTTGTTGTCATTAGAAATGGAATGTGCAAGTAATACATGTATCAGCACAGCTCCAGCAAAATAAGGCAATATTTAATTCTTATACACAGCATGGCGGAGAATCTCATTTCTGAACAACTTAAAAATAAGTTTTACAGCTAATATTCCTCTTCTCAACAAACGGATATTATAATTGTACTTGCCTGCAGTCCCGTTGTAACCATCGATACTAAGTCTGTAGTTGGCGGCGTCATCAGCCACATAGAAAGACGAATAGTGGGCGTGTTTAATGTGCTTTTGAAAGTCTTCCAGCTCTACACGAAGCTCATACTTCCCGGACTTTGTGATAGCATGGATGTTACGATTCCCTGGCGAAAAATCGGACTATTTATTTGTACGCAGATTTACGATATGTGCAGCTTATTGAAGCAAAGAAATAAATGAAAGTCATCAAGTATCTGGATTTAAGCAATAGCAACATCACCGACAAGTTTCCTTTCAACCGGCAACAGGTATTGATGAGCGACACGACAAAAAATAAAATGCATGTACTTAAACGCGTGGAACCACCTCAGATATGACTGCACATCAGAGATGGATTTGGGTGAATGATTGTCATTTATAAAGCTTAACCACATGCTTATAACGTTGAGGTGCAGTGGTAGCGCCTCAGGATCGGAGTGCCCGGGTTCGATCCCACCAGTGCCACGGCGGTTGTGTCCCTAGGCAAGACAGAGATATTTCCACATTGCCTTTCTCTTTTCGAGATTGATTTCGTTGATTAATCTAAGTTGTAAGAACTGTTTCGCAATCGAGAATAAATGTATTAGTATAAATTAAATAACAACAAATAAGTACATATCGCGTCGGCCAGTAAATTCGCAATGGATAACCCATCACTATGTTAATAACCCTGCATATACCATACCCGTAAAGATTGATGTCGTAATATTAGCACATACTAAAACAATGAGGACTTAGAATAAATAACATGAAGCCTAAACCTAACCAGGATGCCTTTGGGCTATACCACCCCGGGTATTCGACTACTTCGAACGCAGATGGGTACTACTGACGACAGATGTATATACATGAACGTCCCGACATGTAAGCTGGAAAATACCTAATATCTTCTCTTTTTTATTCATTTTCACAATGTTTTCGTTCAATATGAGATTCAATATATTTGTACTAGGCAATGCTCCATTGTTTAGCTGAAAAATGATCGACGTGTTGTTACAATTGCGGAAATCAGACCAGAAATTGCAATTTTTCGGATTTTTAACAGAATTTTAAGAAATCTAATAATCGAAAAGAGTCCAAAACTGCATAAATCGTAAAGCTACACATTTTCTGTAGCAGAAAAACATATTTTCGTTTCGCTATGACTGATACAGCAGCTGCAACTGACACTTAAACAAGCATGGGGTTCTTTTTGAGGGTACTTATGACGACAGATGAAAATATTATGGGGGTACGTATGAACGCAGACGGTGGATACGTAAAACGCCAATGTACGAACTGCAGATACGTAAAAGATGAAACATAATTCTTACGATGGGAATACTGTTGATAACTTTAGTTTTTGTCTTAAACTGAAAAACTATGTATTAAAAAGTAAATTATAAGTCAAGGCTAAATAGAAAACTTCAGTATCATAATGATTTTTGTAAAATTATCTTTTATTAATGAGGTACCGGACTTTTAACTTTTTGTTACAAAATCATAATACAAATTGAGGCATTACTCCGCAAAAAATATGTGACTTACTGCATTTGTATGTATTACCATGAGAAACAAGTATGGCAAGTGTTAAGTGGATACGTTTGTCGGTTTGAAGTTATTAATATTAATAACACGACTTTGATCAACGCAAAAGCTGGGGCGGGTACAACAACCCTCCTCATTCTTCGAACAGTCGGGCTAAAAATGTAATTACAAAGTATATAATATTTTACATTGGCGTTAAATGAACATGTTTGTTCCCGTGGATTATTTGTAGTAACATTGTCTCTTAGTCATTGACTAGTTACTAGTGCATGGGAAGGCTTGACATCGATATTTTAGAGACTTCGTTACGTAGACTTAGATACCCCATTATCAATTAATTTTCTAAACTAGAGATTATCTTTCACGAAAAAAAGCATGTCTCCTATTATTCAGCATCATTCAGTAGAATTGAAAATGCATACCACTAAACTGTAACAATCCGATGATATACACAAAGTTCAGGCTTCGCACCAATCACTTCTGTGTAGTTTTGTAGTTTTCTGACCAGTGATACAGGATTAGTAGCACAAGCATATTAGAATATGAGACATCAAAAGACATAGTTCCGCAAAATTCATTGAACTGTAACATGCTGACGAAATGTACAACTACGCTTGACAAGATCACTCATGTGACGTTTGGTAAAATTCAGCTCCAGCGTTTAGGAGAATTAGTACGGACATTATGAAATATGACACATCAGGGTTGCAACTTCCATGGAAATCAATGAACCGGAACATGCCGACTACAATTGTGTTCCAATAGGTTTGGTGAAAATCTGGCCAAAGGTAGAGAAGTAGCAAAAACATTATTAAATTTGAAGAATCAATGGCCATACAAGTAAATCCCCGGAAAATCACTGAACCGGATGTGCATAACTAAGCTTGGCACTGCTCAATTGACCTTACGCCAGGTTTCTTGATTGACAGATAATAATCTCTTATCAGACCAATCAAACAGCTAGCTGCTACAACACGTGGCGAATATGGTTACTAGCCGCCATTTTGTCCGACAAACATTACAATTAATCCGTTGACGGACATGCAATTTCAGGTATTTTCTAATAAGGAAGAGTACTTCTTAGAAATAGATCTTTTTTATCGTGACAGTCATATATTTTGTTACCGGGTTTAGTCTCTAAATTTTAAAGAGTTTTGTCACGGACCAATTTTATTTTAGGTCCGTAGTGTTGTGACTCTTCATACATTTTAGAGGATTTAATAAAATGTTTTGTAAAGGTGTCTTATCAAAACGTGTCATCATGTTTGTGTGTGTGCGAATAACATATTAGAAAATTGTTAGTGGACTTGCACATTATAAACTATAAGTGCACAATAATAGTATAAGCCACGCTGGGTCATATGACTACGGCTGGTAGCGAGGGTAAATGACTCCAATTTGTCTGTCAGTCAGTCCGATGAATCTGTTTCATTTGATTTAAAAAACAATTTAGATAAATAAATGATTTTTTTAGCTGGACATACCATTGTTTAAAAACATCTGTCAGAAGTCGTATCAAAATGATATAAATATATATGCTTAGAAATGCTCTGCATATTATCGGTTTTGTTTTACTTATAGAAGTGTCACATTGCCTAAAACATAAGACCCCATAGCATGACCCAGCTCACAGAACCGCTTGCAAAAATTAAGTCTTCCACGAAATATAAAGTTAGAAACCATGGTCACACAGTTACTTTTATTGATGACACATGTTTATACAAATGCTTATTGATATCTTATCTTTAAGAGATTTTCAATTAACAGTATACGTCAACGCATCGTTTAAGAGTATTTAATAATTAATGCGCAGCGGACATAATAATGCTACCGTAAATATTTGATAACGGATTCAATGATGCTTATTAAAATAACGCATATGCAAATAACTAGCTTTAATCCGCAGGCGTTTCGAAAATTTTGTACCCCCCCCCCCTTTAAAACTAAATTCACACTTTTATAGATTTACTTTTTGAAATCATCAAAAGCCACGTGGTGTCAGAGGAGCTGCGTGTACACTTAATTAATGACAAAAAAAGGACAGACTTGTATCACTAATAAATATGTCTCTCACGGAGGTGGGATACATAATTATTATCAGTATATACATGCTAGATCCTTCTACATAGACTAAACAACTGCCATACTGAATGTTATTAGTTTAAAACCAATTTTTATCCTGATTGGAAAACACCTATTCTTGCTTTCTACTTGTTACACACGCCGTTATACGTATCCTCATTTTATAACAATCTGCGTTCGTACGTATCTCCTTCGGTCGTCAGACGTATCCGTTTATCTTCACCCACCTCTATAAATTTGCTTATATCAAAACGATACCACTAATTCCAAAGTCTAGGGCGTTTTATTGATACTTTATACATTTGTCTGTATACGTGTCTAAGGCATTGATATATATTGTTATTATAAGCAAATAAATGTCATATTTGGCAACATTACCGTGTTTTTTCAACATTTTAGGGAATTCTTTATTTAAAAGGCGTCAGTTTATCATAAAACTTCACACATGCTTAGTTTAAACATATTACACCTATATCAAGCAAAAGGTCGGATCTAAAAAGAGAAATAATAAAACTATCGGGGTTATTCCAGCGTGCCTGTCATGACGTACATGTATATACATCTGTCGTCAGTAGTACCCATCTGCGTTCGAAGTAGTCGAATACCCGGGGTGTATACATATACATGTATTATGCACATGTATATCAGTTATGTATCACTATAACCTGCGTGCACTTAATCTGCTTTAGCAGGGACAGCACCTTTCCTACACCCTATGTCCAATGCCGGATTGAGAGGAATTTAGTATCGTGATATACAGACGTAAATGCAGTCAACATAAATCTAAGACCGCGGGTATTCCAAAAAAAAGACTGAAAGGAAATTAAAGTTAGATTTACCGAGGTAGTGCTCTCCCGTCAAGTTTCCAAAACCGGCCTCATACTCGCTGTAAGTGCGGTAGAAGTCAACGGACCCATCCTGCCTCTTCTGTATTTGCTGTAAGTTATTGAGATGGAACTCTTTTTATTCTAAATCATTAGATACTCAATTCAACAATATGTATGTTGCTTCACGTTTACGTTTTAATGACAATAAGTGAAAATGTCACAAAAGGTATGAAAAGAATTTAGGTCAAAATGTTTGAGAATATATACAAGCCAGCCGCCGCCATCGGTGTCCATGTCACAGTAGACCTGGATTTGAGCTTCTCCGGGTGGCATAACGGTGTACACTCCGGACTTATTATTCCCTGCATCCCTGATGTCAACACAGTCAATTGGATCACGTGCCACTATATAACATAAAAGAGAAAGAGAAGAAAAGAGATAAAATTAGAACATGACATAACGAGGCGTACTGTATAGGCGTTATAGGATATTTACCAGTAAAAAGCCGTTATACACGCGTAAAACTAGATAGCTACCATTGTCGTATTTGCAACAGTAGTAGAGAATCATCCGCAAGTAAAATTTTAAAATTAAATGCGAGAACTACCAAATATGAGATTCTAAGAAAATACGAACAATAAGAATTAAATTATAAACCGGGCAAAGAACTGACAACTCCAAAGCTTAAAACCACTGCAAGACCTATACCAACCGTTTCCTCCGTTAGTGTTGGAGATCATTTTACAAATCTCATCTACACTCATCGTCTGCTGCGTCAACAGCGTGCTGTGGATGGCCGTAATCTGTGACTGCAAGGCCTGCGTCTGTGTCTGTAGCGTCTGCACCATCAACTTTAGTTCGTGCACATGTTTGTCGTCTGTTACACCGGAAGCTGCACCTTGTGTCGCTGTTGTTTGCGAATTTGCCAGCTTGAAGCAGACGACTAAACAGAGCACGTGCGAAAAGGTCATTTTTGAACGTAAATTACTCCAAATATACTTTTGAATCGGTTTTAAGTTTACTTTTAACACGAGTATTTGTGTCACATTCTAAATATAAGAAAATATATTAACCTTTCGCCATACGCTATTAACCCCTTGACATTGTCCACGCGAATTCCGTTGTTTCGCAGAGATTGAAATACTTTAACATTTCAGTTCACGAAATATAGTACATTTCGATTTTATATAGTAATGTCCGAGGCTTTACTTTGCGGACGTAGTCAATTATTTTTCACATTACATATCAAACATCAGTTTAGAAACAAAATGTGTAGCTGTCTGTATATTTCTGTACGTCTTTTGCCGAAAATAAAATCTTCTTTTGTTGGTATATCATAAAAAGCTCTTTAACCGGAATAAAGGTATTGACGCATCAGTCTAGATTCTGGTCCTCGGGCGTGCGCCACTGTTCTCCATCATTTTGATCTCCTGTAACGCTTTTCCTGCTAGCAACAGGAAACAGCAGACTTTAGATCTGGTTTTGTAAAACGATTTAAGAATGCTACATGTAATTGCTTATTGTCATTATGCAGCTTTTGTAAAACAACTGCTTGAAATAACAATTAAAAAAAAACCTCCTACATATTTCTTACAACATATTGTTTAGACACTTCAAATCATCTATATATGTATATGTTGAACCCAGATGCCTGTGTCCACCGACTGTTTAACGACGAGGATAATTCTCTAAAGCAAAACGTGCATGGAAAACAGCACAATGGATGAAGTCGGCTCAATAATGTGTTATGTATACGCGTAGCCCAATTAACTATTAAGGCAAAATAAGACCACTTTCAATTCAAGTGTGACATTGACCTTCCAGGTACAGAAACTGGTCGCCATCTTATATTGATCTGTTGATGAATGTGCCACGTCACATCAAAATCATTTGATGTATCGGCAGTTAGTCTCGATCTTAAGAGCAATTTTTAACTTAAATATGTGTTTGCTAACTTTATTTTTATTCTGACCCGTGACTATTTGTCAGAAAAACTTGCGCTTAAACGATTTTATTTTATTTATGTATAGTATGTTTTTGACTGAAAGGATCTTACTTCAGTAGTTAACACTTTACTCTGTGTATACCGTTATTGTATTACATTAACAATGTACTTAAAACACCACGTGTTTCTGTTGATCATCTGCTAAGACCCCTGCTGTGAATACACACGTCTGTCAGGTGGCCACATATCTCACATTCCTGTTCAATTGTCTTTAAGCTACTACGGAGCACGACCTGGCATTAGTCATGCCATCTTATCACAGTAACCACTCTCACAAACATGAAGGTTACAGTCCAGACAATAGCTGATGTGCTTATTATTTACCTTCAGCTTCAAGTCTGACCTCCAGGCTACATGTATAACCCTGGGTTTCGTGCACTTCGTACACATTTAAAATCCTCCAATGTATGAGGACCTGGTCAAATGTGTGTGACTACGGACCTGGGTCGTGGTACTTCATCAAAGTAATTGTGTCAAATCTTTTCAGTCATTCAAAGCATCATGTTCTGCAGGCTTTGTTACATGTATTTTCTTGCAACTTGGATAAATTACTTATATATAATAAACAAATCCTGCTTTTTTTCTTTAGCTTATTTTCAGCTATTGATACATGAAAGCTGTCCTGTCTTGCATTTACGAAGCCATTAGGTAAATACTTCCGTTACATAAATTTCAAAGTAATCAGTCTTATAAATCATATGAAATTACTTTTAAACCTCCGTAGGCTATTGCCTGGGAAACGCACTCTTAAAATTCACTTCAATATGAAATGTCTATCACTCGATCATTTTGCAATTTATGTAATGAAAGTATAAACCGAATGTCAATGCAAGGTGCCGCATGAAGATAGCATGAAAGGGTTGACAATAAAGCAGGAAAAGGGCACGTGTTGCACTAGAAATTGTGAATAGTATATTTACTTTAATCGCTGTCTGCAAATCTTTCTTAAAATTCAAACGTGAGGAACTGCGGCGTCTACGTGACCTTGACCTGCGTCAAATGAGGTTTTACATCTAACACAGAGGGGACAGTGCTAATTTACATCATTTTAGCAAAATTTGCCTGTCAGAGGCGATCGATACTCTGCAATAAAAATGAGCTATTATGTTGGAACTACATCCATCAAGTAACTGCTAAACTGTTGAAGGGTCAACTAAAGGCCTTATACAGTCGCAAAGAAACTAGGAACTTTGGACCTTGCAGTTCACCCGTCAAACGTCAATATTGAAGACTAAACTGTATAAATGCATGCAATAGATTTAAAATCGATAACATTTCCGTCGTAGAACTAGCCTTTATTGACTGGAATTGCTTCCAACCTGCACATACCCAGTTTTCCACGTGGGAGTTCATATACCAACATGAAGTTGTTCCTCAAATCTGTAAGAATTTTAGACTTTCCACACCGAAATATTAAGACAACAACACCATAATGCATTTAACATTTACTTTATTTTCACAATTAACATGATTTTACAGCAATTGAACAACGTAAGATTATATAAACCCTCCTGCAAACGTTAACCAAAATAAATCAAATTGTAAAATATGGGGCTATAAATCTCACCTTCCCGCCGTATGTCTACTGGCATGTAATTTGTTTCAATGCCTGGGTAAAACCCTAATCATTCGGCATGCCACTCTTGTTAGATAAACAAAGCGGCAAACAAGATGGAAATTAACTAAAACTAGTTCACGGTCACTTTGCCAATCGGATGAAACGTATAGCCCCTAAAGGTCATCCACGATAACACAGAATCAACACATTGCATGCATTCAATTAACACCCATTACACATTCACTGCAAGTAAGAATAACCTCAATCTTGGCCAGCACAAAGCCACAGTTTTTTTTCGTAGGGGAAAACATGGCTGTCCTGTCCTTTTCTGCACCGTTACTTTACAACTGAATGTTTGCACTAACTGCAAATCTATACACTTATTTGACGATGGTATGTCAGTCTTCTTCTGTCCATAACGTCTTTCCTTAGTATCTTTACACTTATTTTCCGCATCACCAAGGTAAATAAGATTTTGATAAAAAATCCTGCACTTTCATATAGTCTCAATCCAAATCATTATATCTGGCAAATAAGGTTTTCTTCAATGCATCTTTATAATTGTCTGTTTCGTCAATTTGTACTTTTGATCCCCGCATTCCAAGGCCAGCCCCGGAATTACGTCTCTCTGCCTGTAAAAATTAGTTTCAATATATAATGAACTCAAACTATAAGTGCTAACAAAATTCAGCTGCTATACATTTATTTCAATCATTTTTAGAATGCCTATTCAGACGATGAAACTTCTTTACATTGTTTTGCCTTTGCAAAACAATTACATAACTTAGGATATGTACTGTTTTAACAGATGTTTTATTCTGTCACCATGGGAATTTGAAACACTACGGAATATGGAGAAATGGGTATAGTATCAATACTGAAGCTCTGGTGTTACTAAACCTCCTTTACCTATAAAGTTTGTTCTGTAACAGAGACATTATAAACAAGGGATGTTAGTTTTTTTTCCTGCCTAAGTTACAAGCAAGGCTGACTTACTTCTATAGGATTTACAATGCCCTGACCAGATCTACCAAGACCCTGTCCTGATGACCAACCCATCTTCTGTAACATTTTACTGCCAATGTTGTCAGCTCCAAGACCTGCTTTTGTTGGTTGCTCATACCTGTAAATTTAACATTAATATATTAAAGTTTCTTCTCTGCAAAGTGTATACAAAAGCAAATATGACAACTATGATTAACATGTCAAGTCTGTGCCATAACATTTTGGATAAAATGCATTATCCTGGCTCTTGATTTAAATGATTTTCTGTATTTCATTTGCATACATGGTAAAAACAGTTTTCAGGATCTCTAATGGATCAACCAAAATACAAAGTACCCATTAAAAATTATTGTCTAATATCTCACAGTAAGAGATACAACTTCAAAACTCTTTTTCATGAAAGCCGACATGAATAACAATAACTGTTATATAATAAATAATACAGAAATATATGAAGGCAACTTTTACTTAAATAATCATTTTGACAAGTAGATACACATTTTTTAATGTTAAATGATAATGAAAAACCAAAATACAAAGTGCCCATTAAAAATTATTGTCTAATATCTCACAGTAAGAGATACAACTTCAAAACTCTTTTTCATGAAAGCCGACATGAATAACAATAACTGTTATATAATAAATAATACAGAAATATATGAAGGCAACTTTTACTTAAATAATCATTTTGACAAGTAGATACAACGCGTTGCAGTTGGGTTTGCCCGCACGCTATCTTGGCAATCATTACAGTTATAATCTTACGTCACTCATAGCGCGAATTTGAAACTATTATTAGAGCTAGTTTATAGGTTAACTCCTCCCCATTCAAGGACATTTAGGTACGAGCGTTCACGTCGTCAATTTGCTCCGCCCAAAAACTTGCACGGTAAGCTACTGAATGATCTTCACTTAAGTATTTTAATGCAAGTGGCAATCAGTATTTAGTAAGGTTGAATATAGGGTTCTTTGCGTATTTTGGAGTGACTTTGAGAGAAATTATATAGATCTAGACTATTTTATTTAAAATGTTGATTAATACTCCTTTAAACGAGATCTCTTTTAATCACAGCGATTGAGCTACGGTATCATTCATTGCATTTAATTTAAGTGTACTACAAAGGAAGACACCGAAATAGGGGTGTACCGCGTCGTTAGTAGTACAGGTCCGTCGTAAGTTTATGAATTATAATACAGGTAAATTATGTTTTGGAAGAACTTTACATAATTCATAATGACGTCTGGTGAACAAAAATATATTGTAATGCTTTTTTTCATAAAATGCGTTTTCAGTCTGTTTCTCATACAAAATGTCAACGAAACCAACTAAATTTACGAAATTATCAATATTTGAGTACACCGATAATTGATATAGCAGCACCTATCTGTAAACGTGAAAAATAGGTTTGTCTCCGGCAGTACTGGAACTCTGAACCTTTATTTCGCAAAGCGTCACCACAAAAGCAAGGTCATGGACAAGAGTAGAAGTGTCGTATTCTACTGACATACTTGTATCTAGTGCCGTATTCTACCAACATACTAGTATCTAGTGTCGTATTCTACTGACATATCACATGCATCTGAAAATGCTTGCCTGCCAAAATCTTAACTTGTATACAAGTGAATTTACGGTCATTTTCTGTTGTGTTATCACAACCAAGTTTCCTTTCTATACTGCAGACAGTGAACACAGATATTTTCGCTTATGAACTGTGTTTTTATTTTCAAAGTCAATGGTTTCTCCCTTCCTTCAATCTTCGGAGGGGGGTCGGGTTGTTGAGTCTGAGAAAAAAATTCCAAAGCAATGAACAGAGACGTAGTTATCTGGACATAAAAATGAAATGGCAGGCATGACAGTCGGACCGGTAGTTTATTGACGATTATCTAATTGATTGTACTTTATCTCATACATTTACATGTATTTCCATTCTTTTATATGCCAACCCATAAAGTGTATGTTGGATGTCTAACAGTAAACTGTTACAGTTCGCAAGATGAGTGTAGGATACTGCACTCTGACCAATGCAATTTACAACCAGGTGTCGGGCATGAGCGAAATGTTGGACACATGACTTCAGAGTTACACGATTACTCAAAACATTGTTTAACTCTTTGACTAACTACAATTTTTTCGACTATTGTTCACTTTTTGGTGCAGAAACATTCGACCAATGATAAAGAAAACATTTAAAGAATCTGCGGGAGTCAAACATTTTGTTTTGCACTGACCGCTGTGTCGTCAGTGTCACTGAAGTAAAATGTACACACTAATCTCAGACTAATAAATCCTTGATATACTTATGCACACTAATTTATTTCCAGTGTCAATGGCTATCCACATATCCATAATTATGATAATCATTAGTAAAGTTCTAGGACATATGATTAACTCACGCATGCACGCGAGACGGTGAACTCACAAGAAGTTTTCGGAAAGACATTTAATGTACACATGTAGCAATGCATAGTAATGCATAAAGTAAATTGTACGTATACAAGAACTTGTGCATATTACCTATACTTAAAATAAACAAAAACAAGTTATATGTGACGATTATGTTGGTGGAGTGCTGCTGTACATGTCCAACCGATAGTACAGCAGGGGTGTGGAATTCCTATGTCCGACTTGTGTGACACGGGATTTTCTGCCGTCGGACAGGGGGGGATTTTTCTGTCCCGGTTGTCCGCTTTGAGGGGAAAAATGAGAAACGAATAAATAATGTACGAAAGTCATGTTTACGCCGAGACCCTCTAGATATATTTGCACTAGATTCTATTGGGAAAACCTTTTAATTTTGAGAGCGCGCTGGTTGTGTTTTTCTGTTTTTTGTATGTACATGTATTCCCTCGTGGATTAGCCTCAATATTTGACGACTGCAAGACAGACCCATTTTACAACTGACGTTACATCTAGTCTGTCTTTGCTAAGGGCGGCCATCGTATATAGCAAAAAGCTCTTGCGCACAATTAGTTGGGCTACCGGGGAGGTACGCAATAAAAACTTTCATAGTCCATTTCGTATGTTTGGAGAAAGTTCCATCTAGCTACTCCATTGTAATTAAAGTGCACATTCATATCTACAATATCCGATATTGATTCTGTCATGACTTTAATATTTTCTTTCCACGTTTTTGGATCAAATGAGTGCATGAATGCGGTTTAGGCAGAACGTGACGTCAGAATCAAATAAAGACTGATCGCATGCGCCCCTATTTGGCCTTGTCATTGAAAGTACGGAGGGGAGGAGTTAACCGATATATACATGCTCTATTAATAGTTTCAGATTCGCCTTTGTGTGACGTAAGATTGTAACTCTATTGATTGCTAAAACAGCGCAAGGGCAAACCCAACTGCAACGCGTTGTACACATTTTTTAATGTTAAATGATAATGAAAACTCACGGTTCAGGAAGTGGTACTGGTCGTTTTCTAGGTGGTGGGGCAAGGGAGCCAATCTTCTCTCGTCGTTCTTTTGCTCTGTCACGGTACTGCAATAATAAAATCAATGGCATAAGCAACTTGTAAGCAATCACAATATGAATCTTGGATGGTATCTTCTTTAAAAAGTGTCAATTTTCTCTATTAAATGGGGGTGATACTGGATAATGAAAACATCTGTATTGAAAGTGAATCTTAAGCATACTTGATGATACTATAATATATAACATTACCTGCATTCCACCTGCTCCGCCTTGAGAACTACCCACACCCTGTGACTGTCTTAACGACTCCAAGTTTTGCTGAAATGTTTAAAACCAAAAATATTACTTACATGGAAAAAAAAACATAGATGTATATTTAATCACTTTTAAACAGTTTTGAGCACTACAGCTTGTGAAAAGCTTGCACTTCAATAATTTCTACAACAGTCTTTTATAAAGAATTGATGTAATATTTCATTGGGCACACTACATAAAAACAAGACTATCACCAGACCGAGCATTTCACCTGGTGTCTATGATCAAATTGTACATGAAATATTGCAAGTTTCTGACATACCTTATGCAAATCTGACATCTGAGCATGCCTCATCAACTGTTCCTTACTCTGGAATTGTCTTTTACACAGTAAACATGCCATCTTTGCTTGATCGAGCAACTTGCTTTCATCAAATCCTCCTGCAGATTCCTCCTCATCTTCCTCGTCAGAGTCCCCACCATAGGATGCAACCAACCCAAGCCTGGCTCTCTCCTCACCCGTTGGTGTACCACCTCCTGGCTACAATAGCAAGTAACATCAACAATGAGACCTCTGAAGTCATATGCAACATTTCTGTCAAGAGGTTCTCATTTACCTATGTCAAAACTTGAAATCTATGAAATGCACTACCACAGAAAGAACACACACTGAAAAAGTAACTAGGTCTTATGCCAATACAGGGTATTGCAATTCTGTAATCTGTACAAGCGGGGGTTTACCAAGCATTTTCCTGTTATATGACAAATATCCGAGTCGATGTTCATGTGAAAGTTCGTAGTGATTATAAATTTGTTGCATATTCAAACTTACCAGTGGTGGTGGTGGCATCAAACTTTTCTCTTCTGTACTTGAATTTTTCTGAAAAAGGTGACGTGATATTATAAAATCTATATGGATAAAAGACTTAACAAGTTCCTAAGAACTACTTCTTTATACTTAGTTTCATGGCATTATCAATTACATCACACAACAGAATAATTTGTTAAAGAAGTTAGAGTAAAATCCTACTTACCACCTTTTCCAGTATTGCAAATCCAGCATCTGCTGTTGCCGATTCTTTCCTGCCCAACATATTTGCCATGTTGATTTTCTTCATTCCATCTTTCACAGCTTCCTTCTGAGCATTCATAGATTTTGCCCATTTCTCCATATCCTATATAAAGACATTCTATCAATGAGTAACAAGTTCAAAATTTGCTTTCAATTCTATTTTCAAGACTTATAATTGAACTTACTTAAAAAATATGCCACAATATATAACACAAGCTCACTAAATATGAAATTCAAATACAGAATGATTCTTGGAAATTTCAAATATGGAGGCATTTGAAAATGTATGAAGCAACATCTTAGCACAACTCACAATGTGGGACCACAAAGTAACTTTTGTTTTTTACCTTTGCAATTTTCTTTGCCACTTTCACTTTTTCCTTTTTATCTTTTGCCTCTCTCCTATCATCCTTTTTGTCACCGGGTTTTCCACCAGTGGGCAACTCATCTGTGGGTGCGGGCAGGTAGGTGGCCTGCTCAGCATCCCAGTACAAGAACTGGCCAGTCTGACTGTTGTAGTAGTACTGAAATATAACAAGTTTAATCATGAGCAATGAACAGCTTTCATTATTCAATGCCGTAACTTAATGGAAAGAGGTACAGTCGAGATTGTTTTAAGAGACCTACCGTGGGTAAGGGTAAGACGCCACGTAACATTATGATGGAGAGTCTTTAAATACGGTCTGATCACTACTGACCAGCATGCGGTTCAGAAGTTTATTTCTACAAGTTTGTTTTGGCTTATATTGCAAACCATTAGCTTCTGAATGGTGTGTAAATTAATTCACACAAAGCATCACAGTTACTCACACATTATAGAAGACTAAAATGCTCTAATAATACAGATAAGTAAATTTTAAAAATGTCCCAAAAGGCACCAGTTAAAGTAAAATGTACTTAACACGTAAATTGCATCATGTACTGGGTTTTCACAGTTTGATTATTTTGTTGCCTGTCAAATATTGTTTCACTGGGTACATTGTTTTCAAAGTCAGTCAATAGCTAGCTCATTCAATTTTATGATTGTGTACTAGAGTTTAAGTGACACCAAATTTCTGTGCAATTTTAAACACCGGTTTTCCTCAATTGAACATTTCCGTGACCTTAATTTGATATACTAACGTAAAAACGGTTCTTTTTTACTTTTGACAGCAACCAGCCTGTCAATAAATCTGCCATTCTTGTACATTTACCTGTGATAAGGAACAGTAACTCAGTTGCAAAGTAATGCAGGGGTTGTCTCCAAAGTCGCTAAGAACAGGCATGTTATCAGTTTTGGCTGAGGAATTTACGGTCTCTTGACGCGCAAGGCAGGGAGTACTATAATACTGGCTAACTTAAAACTGGAAAATATGCACATCCCCGCTTGGTACTAAACCCTCCAATGAGTATAATGCAGGAAAGGTAAATGTACACGTGTTGACAAAGAAGGTACACACGAAACAGTATAGCTTTTGTTCTGTTTCTAAATTAAGGTATTTAGTAAGGTTATCAACTACCTGATTTCAGCAGTCTAAGTATTTCAAAACCTGCACCAAAATTGTCCAAGTTTTAATCACTAAAACTCTCTAGTAGTGCACTTAACAATAGGAAGTGTTTTTTTTTTCAAACTAGATTTATTTTGGTTCATTTAGAGGGTGCCTTTTTGATGCTACAACTCACCTGTGAACTTGCATCATAGTACAGGGTTGTTATAGGATCATAATAATACCCTGATGTTTCATCATACTGATACAAGGTTACATCTGGTGTAGCTGAAATAGATAGGAAAGGCTTCAAAACTTGAGACATTTGTACAAAAACAGTCTGAAACTAAGACAGGTTTAGCCTTAGCAACACACATGTATAAAAATGTTGAACAAACTAAAATTGGAGCAGACATGAAATGTAAGACTTAAGTAATGACTGCGACCTTCAGCTGCATGTCATTGCAATGAGGTGAGCATTTAGTTTATACTAATTAATTTTAGCTCGATTGTGAAGAAAGCTTGTAGCTTATCGAGTCACTCTCGAGTCCGCTTCCTGGAAAAACCAGTACTGGTGTCATATGAGGAAGTAAGGTCGTGACCCCAGTGAGGCTCCAACTTGCAACCTCCGGGATGAGCAGCTGACACCTTAACCTCTACACCACTGCTCCCCTTTTCAACCTAGGCTTAATGAAAATCCATCATGACATTGAGCTGTTCTCTTTACAAAAGTAACTCTAATGATCAGTATGAAAAATTTTTTTACTTTGAAATCACAGATTATTGGGTTCTTCCTTATTGTGTAAAACTGATGTATTACAGTATACCAGGAAGTCAACCTCGGAAACATTTTACTTACGGTATTTTGTAGTTTCTTGTGGAGTGGCAGGTTTATCCTCAGTTTTCTGTTTCCAGGCCTGTGCTTGATGAGCCAATCTCTCCTCTTTTGACATGTCTTGTACCTTCTGATGCTGCTGGGCCTTGCAAAATAAAATACCACATTTAGTGTTCATCTTTTACATAGCTTAACAAGTCACCCCCTAACAACATTGAACAATAGAGAATGAACTGGTGAATAACGAATAACCTTTCATATAATCTTGATGAATTTTAAACATACACAAACAATTGTCACCAACAGTTTGCCCAAAACATAGAAAATCCCAATAAATCTTTGTGCATGACCATGAAATGTTTCTCTACCACTTAATGGGACATACAAATATATTACACTTAAACGTTGGCAATGAATGCCTTTAAATAAACGAACTAAACCAAGCTTACCCCTAGTTTCAATTTGTTGTCAGTAACAAGACTTCCTGGCAGACTAGAGGACAAGCTCACCTGTTTTTGGTAATGTTTTGCTGCCTGAGCCTGCTGTATTGCTGCCTGAGCAACTGCCGCTGCTGCATTTGTTGAATCCACTGGAATCAACAAAAAAAATAACAGATTGACAAAAGTCACCATGTTTGTTTTTAATCAAATAAACCTGGTCGACAAACAATCGTAAACTTAATTGCAATATGCATTACAATAAAAGATAACGTTCTTGACAATCTACTCATCAATGGCCGACTTTATAAGCATCATTCCTGGGAAGAACAAGTATTGTGAACCCTATCCTCTGGACGAAACTGCCAACTTTCTCATATAACAAAACACAGCTGAGGCAAAATGGCTGAATTACCTGATGTTGAAGTGGTGGCTGTGTCTCCAGATTCTGAATAATAACTGGAATAGTCGTAATTCTGACCATCATAATATTGTCCAGAGTAGTAACTTGACTGGTCATACTGATTGTATTCGTAGTTTTGGTAATATTCCCCTGAAGACTGATCCCAAGTTTGTTGAGCAGCAGCAGTTATGGTTGCAATACTGTAGAGAAACCAGAATGCAAGACCTTTAGGTTTTACAAAACTTACTCCATCCATCAGCAGAACATATTCATAAAGCGAAACAACAGCGTTTTGACTTTTGCACGGAGCACAATCATGTATGTAATTAACACAAAATGACAAAACAAAAGAAAAACTCTTCTAGTAACAGATTATTCAATTCAAAGTCCAAATTCATATACGGATCTCAAATATTTAACTTACGAGGTTGTGAAAGTATTTTTTGCAAAAGCAACAAGAATCTGCTTTCCATCCACTTCCAAAGGTGGGTTCATCTGTTTCAGAATTTCCAAAACATTCACCGACTCTGCAACAGAACCAAGCTCCACAAATGCGAATCCCTGTGATGCTTGCGTAGTAGAATCTCTAACAACCTGGATATTCTTGCATGTCAGCTGTGTCACTGCATTCAACGCTCGTAAAATGGACTCCTCCGTGGTCAAAGCATCCAATCCTCGCAACACCAATGCTGAAACATAAAACACACACTTGTTTTTTTCCACTAAATATATCGAGGATGATAAACTGCAGGATAAAGCAAAATCCATTCACATTCCAATGTGCTCATCATCTCGTGAAACAAATCATGTGTACATTATGTAGGATTGTCAATAAGAACCAAACCCCCCTACCTGGCCGCCTACTTTTCTATTTCAGCTGGTTCAACAAAAACTTACCAACAACCCTGCATTAATGGTGCTAAGAACTATTCTTTGTTTAACTTCATATAAGTTGCCATTTGTACACGAGATAGAACATGGAATATCACATAGATACAGAATTGATTTTGACTGGACAGCAATTCTCTAGATTTTTTGCTGAAAATGCAATACTTACTGTTACAAGGATTTGTTCCAACATGATCAAATCCATCAGCCTGTGATTTACCAGACTCTGAAATTATAAAATCAACTATCTTCAGACTTGGAAGAAAAGATACAATTGAATGCTGAACTTCTTCACAATCCTGAACATTGTTAAGCTATGGTATATATACATGTATCTAACAATCCCTTCCCTTTTTTCACCCCGTGTACAGAATTAAACCATCAAATAGTATGATCCCTTGAAATAAATGGTAGCACAGGTATAACCCTCTTTTGTAACATTATCTTTTTATTTAAGATGCCCCATCACCAATAGACATTGGTATCAATCTTCCTTTTTGAATAGACAATATTAAATGACACATAATTTGTGTCACAGCAACAACTGTGTTATAAAAATATCTTTATGTAAACAAGAATTCCATAAAGATAGAGAGATGCAAGCAATGGTAAACAATTAACTATTGTTATCAGATCCTAAAAGAACAATACACAAATTAAGAAGTATACAAGACAGAATCCTTATATTTCTAAGATGTTTGGTGAGAAACCGAAACAGGAGGCTGGTATTTAAGCAAATCCACTTCATTATGACAAATTTAAGTAAATATTTGTATTAATGGCAATTTAAAACAGTTTTGTTAAATATACCAAGACTCACTAAGGTAGAAAAACTCATCGCAACAAAAATCAATATATCTGTTTGGAATTTTCATGAGCTATCAACTGCACACTTCAAATAGAACCATTTGCGAATTGTAACCAAATCAAAGTTGACCTATGTTTAAAAAATTACCACGACCCACAAGTTATCACAATAATTCCCCCCCACCCACAAATGCCAAATAAGGGCTAAAATATAACCAAAATTTAGTTATAGTAAAAATAACTCCATCACAGTGACAGGAGTGATCATATAGAAACCACTTTGTTTAGAACACAAGCACAGATGAATAATCCTATGACTCACTGTAACCTTCAACAGAGGAAGAAACTACTTAATGTGGAACATAGAAGTTAACAAAGACCAAATCACATGGACAGCTCCAAACATTTGCAGACAATGCAACTGTCACAAAAGGCACTTGTTCATGCATGTAATTCAATGCATGTCACATTAACTCCCGGCAAATTTCACATGTATCTAGCTTACCATATCTGGACATATTGCACTTGAAACAGTAATCTCTTCGCTTGAAATTATGTACACCACACTGTAAGGTACAAACATGTACACTAATAAAACTAATTGCATAGACATTCAATAACCTCATTTTCCCTGTTTTTCTACATGTTTCTAAATTTTTGATAAAATACTTGTTTACTTTATGCACGAAAATGTTCAGCTTTTTAACTGCTGGTTATCATTTTTGTAAGTATAAATAACATAATATAATTTGATGCAAATCCAAACATGCCAAATATGCACTATACAGAGACTGATCCAGATGAAAAATGAGCTACATAACCTATCCCCTTAGCATAAGATCACTTTAATTTCACCAACCTTGATACAAGTCCAATCCATGCGGTGAACCATCTGTTTATCCTTTGGATCTTTTGGCGTGCTGAAGTTCATCGTACACGTATACTGGTTCTGTAACACCAACTTTTTCTGCAAGAAACCAAAACATCTAGCAGTCAGTACCTGTGTTCGATATTCAGAAAGAGACTAATGAAAACTCCACCTTGAGGGCACCTGTGTTGAGTGCACTGCATGACAGTGACTATGTTGTTTATTTCTTATTGATTTATTTTCTTCACTTTTTCTCCCATTACAAAATGAGGTACTTTATTAAGTCTTGGGAACTTTTGTTTAGTTCATATGTATGATTTGTGCCACATGACCCAGCTTTAACAAGCCTATAAAATATGTTAAGTTTAAAGCTAGAAGAGTCTAGCCATACGCTGCTAGAAACCCCAGTGTTTAAATCTCTTGTGTTTCCCCACCAGCCCAGTATTTGAAACATCACATCTTCAGTGCTTAGGTCAAATGGCACTTAAATTTTCATTCTAAATTTTCATTTATTGTCAGTTGGAAGTCTGATTTAAATGGAAATAGGACATAAGAATAGTAGGTCCAAGCCCATCGGCCAGGCTTGTACCTTACCACTCCTAATGATATAAAAAAGCTACATGTATAACAAGGTTACAAACTCCTTTAATGCAGTCAAAGTTAAAGAACTAGAGCAGACAATGTCATTGTCTGAAACAAAATTTAAACTGTCCTGTACTTTTCAGAACAATCACGTATCTATTATCAATTATTGGAGATCGGAAGACCTTACCCTACAAAGACAAAGGAAGGACACATTTCAGGCTATGTATGTACAAAATTAATTGAAACTCACTTTGAATGCATTAAAGACAGTTCTTTAAAATGTTACACATATGTAGCTGTTAAAACTGAGATCAGTCACAAAGACTTCTAATTTCATTCTAATGTTTAACGGTAAAAATGTTGACAACAGTCGCAACTGTTGAGTATGAAAAGAATTTAGTGAGCAAGATTTTTTAATATCTTCCGTCACAATGTAAAAGAAAATATAGAAAAATAGACAATCATGTCAATCATCTGTTAGTGCTATTGGCTTTGGCAACTTTTTCTTGTCGCTAGCCCTTTTTTAGATACTTTTTAAGTACTGGGGCATTTGTTGCTTTTATTTAACCTTCATATACTGTGCAAAGCTGTATGAAATACGATTCAAAATGCAAGAACTGCAGCAGCTGTTTCATTTCATTACAATCTGCATTCAAATTACCCCCTTATATTGAATCTAAAAACGTTGCTTTTCTTTAGTTTTCTTGCAACTCAGTAACTTTGACCCTCCCCAAACTATCAACTATCATTTCATTTCTGACCGGCCTTTCCCACCCTCTATCTTCCCCACCCACTTCATTGTCTGGTACACACACACAATTTTGGAATTACCAAGTGGTATCATCACTTGTGTTTACTATACCGTATGACAATGGTTATACATAGAAAACGGTAGTAAGCTTGTCGTTAGAAACCTGATTTGAATCCATCCACCGAACAGCGTCGTCTCGATTCTGAAACTCGACGAAAGCAAACCCTCTTGAGGCACCTGTGCATAATCATAATGTGTCATGTTTTAATATTACAGTTACGATAAATTTTATTTGTTTCTCCTAAAGCAACTAAATGCTTTAAATTAGCCATACCAAAATCTTGAAAAAGACGCCCCACTGAATCTGCCAGAAATTTTCAACAGCGTAAAAATCTGTTTTTTATTGTTAAAACTTAAATACTTACCATTCCACAAACTGATATTTATTATTCTACTGTCTATTCAAACAACCAGTGTGTTTGAGAAATAAGCCACAGCAGTTTTTATGACATCAATTTCAAGAAAGTAGAAATCAAAACAATGAATTTCGGACACAATTTTTAGCCACTTTTCGATTATGAAGACTTACTTATAGGTTTTATTAAATGTATTCAGGAACCATTTCAGAAACTAGGACAAGATACTGGACTTTAAAAAAAGCTATTTAAAACATATACATCCTGGTATTATTTTCCCAAATCTGTTTTTTCTTTAATTTTTCCCAACTGACTTTCTTGCATTTCACTATAACAAGCCAATATTCCATTATACCTGAACTTATATTTACATATAATGGCCTGAGCTAAGCATCTGTAACCCTTCATTGGTAATCCCTTCTTCAAAATGCAAACTGTCAAAACTAGAAATCTCTCATCGCCAGATTCTAGCTCAGGCCATTTGACAATACATTTTTTCTGCTACAAAATATTAAACCAAATTTTTGTTTTCAAAACTACCAACTTTACCAAATTCGACTTAACTCACTGAAAGAAAAGTAGCATTAACATATACAGTGAAGCTGTAATCTGCAGATACAAGATTACCAAAGTTTGGGTAATCATTATAAACTGGGCAATACACTGGCAATTCAGTGGGGCACAATGAGGGGAAGGACTTTCAACCAAAGATCTTGCACATTCCTATCTAACAATGAACACCAGAAATATCAGACTCTAGCAATTCTGATCATCCATTAGTGATGATGCTGACCTTGTATTGAAACTAACCTGAACTCTTTCTCATTAAGCGTACGTCTCTTATTGGGGCACCAAACATCATCAATTCTGCTTTAATCTGTAAGGATAAAAGCAGCATATCATGAGACAGGCAAATACATCATGAAAATGTTATAGCTTTCATATTGGAAGACATTTACCAACAATCAAGCACCCTACTTTTCTGTTGAAATTAAATATTCAAGCCACAAAGTTTTCTTTAGAAATGAAAACCATGGGCATTCAACAACTGATTATAGGATACTGAACAAGTTCCTAAAAGCAAACCGTGTAAGTATAGTTAACACTGAGTGATAATAATTCAGAGCTTTTAAACTCAGTTGCCCGGAGCCATAACACACAATATTTCTCAAGACTGCAGCAAATCAACTGTTGTTGACAAATATTGATTAATTCTCTTTAGGTACTATGTACTTATTTCAATAGACATGACTGAAAACAAAGAGCTTACATCTTTTTCTTCTATACAGCTTGGCAGCCTCTGTAAGATGACTGTATTGGACGGCGTCTCTGTGACCCACTTCTCTCCAGCTCGCTCATCATTGTCCCTGTCTCTACGGTCTCTCTGGAAAGAAAGGAGTAATCAAATCTTAATGTAGAACAACTTAAGAATTTAGATAACAGCATATCTGAGAAAATAAAAATTCAAGCCAAGCCTTAACTAAGTGCAGTGTTCCAGCTAGGATCTGAAAAGGGCAGGGTGCTGGTGAAAAAAGGGCATTTCGAGCGGCAAAGCGGTGAGGGGAGGGGTCACCCCCTTAAAAGGGGGCTCCTTTAAGATTTTTCTATAAATTAACATATTAAAGGAAGACATCTATGTGTTTTATTGGCTGGAAATATAAGACTTCTTTTGTTAACTTAACCTGATTTTGTTAATTTTCTCAATCAACTAAGCATGTATACATTTATTAATTCTAATTTTATTTATTCTGATGCAGGAAATCTACAATGGGAAGACTGAGACAAAAAAAAAACCATATTAAATTTGTTTATCAAAAAACATTTTAAATTTATTTTTGCTCTTTAAATAAACTGTCAAATCTTTGAAAGCAAAAGGGGAATTTGCTAGGAAAAATAATTAGATTGCAGTAATTTTGCATTAAAAAGTTGACTACAACTACGAATGTTTTAGTAAGTGAAAGTATTTTTTTTTACAATAATTTAACCTTAGAAAAGGGAGGTATTCAAAATCAGCAAACTGTAAGATTTAACTGCAAAACTATTTGAAATAAAATCGTAATGATAATTTTCCAATAACATTTACAGTTCCCATGAAAACCTAGTGTGATTCAATAAAAAGACAAATAAAAAATAGAGAACGTTTTAACTTCTTAATTTCTGTATTATATATAAATGCATTTTTGCACACATAATTGTGTGCATTGAAAAAAATTGTGCAACTACGCTTACCTATGGAATTGAGATTTATAATTAAACATATCTAACAAGCATTTACAACAATGCTCGACTTTTTTAGTGCTTGCCAATAAAACAAAACTTTGACAGTTAATAGCACACAAGACTTCAACTAGGAATTTATAAGTACAAATCAAGAAGAGGGGGGGGGGGGGGGGGGGGGGGGTTATCTTCTTTTGCTTACAGATAGGTCTTACAATGGACGTAAGTACTCCAACTTTCAAAGTAATATCTCTATTGGTTAAGTTAACAAGTGGAAATTTTAACTGAGTTTCTAAGTCAAAAAGGGCCATAATTCAAATAAAATCCTTGACAGAATTACCTTCTCCTCCCCATGTTTGGGAATCATGATGGTAAACAAGTATTCCAACTTTCAAATTAATATCTCAAACAGTTCAGTCAAAAAGTGGACTGGGACGGAAAAACTTAACCAAGATTCTAAGTTGATAAAAGGCCTTAATTTTTAAAACAAATCCCTGACAGAGTTACCTTCTCTTGCGTACAGATGGGGGTAATGATGTGAAATAGCATTAAAAGTTTCAAAGCAATATCTCAAAGGGTTAAGGTAATAAAGGGGATTTTACCCATATTCAATGTATTTTCTAAGTCAAAAAGGGGCATAATTCTGTCAAAAACCTTGACAGAGTTATGTCCTCTTGTCTGTTGATGAAGGTCGTGATGGTAAACAAGTACAGTTAGTTTCAAAGCAATACCTCCAGTGGTTTTGAAATAAAAGTGAGGTGGAAAAAATAACCAAGCTCAATACACTTTCTAAGTAAAAAAGGGCCATAATTCTGTCAAAAACCTTGACAGAGTTATGTACTCTTGTCTGTAGATGGAGGTTATGATGGTAAACAAGTATGGTAAGTTTCAAGCCGTACCTCTAATACTTTTGAAATAAAGTGGGGTGGTACGAAAAACTTAACCAAGGTGTGACGCGCCATGGGCCGGGGGGGTTAGGATAGCTCCCCTTTTCATAGAAAAGTCGAGCTAAAAATCATAAAGTGTTGACACTTATCTATCATGGTTCTCAAACATCAAGCTGTTATGTAAACGAAACAATCGACTATTGATCAATTAGTGTTAATCCGATTATAGTCCGAGGTCATCAACACGTGTTTATCAATTAGGCTGTTTATCAATTAGGCGGGAAAACAGCTGCTATTTATGACCGATCATGCGTCATGATGTACATTGTCAAAATTTAAAATTTCTTAAAGGGCAACAAAGTTGTCTTATAAAAAGGGCAAAGGGCGCTATTAAAAAGGCAGGGCGCTGCAGAAAAGGGGCAGGGCGTGGCGCCCCGCTATTTAGGCCTAGCTGGAACACTGTAAGTGCATCATGAAGTACAAAAATACTAACGTCATATCTGTCATCCCTGCTGCCCCTGTCTCTACCCCTTGAAGTGTCACGATCCCGGTGCCTGTCATGACTACCACTTCTCAGTTCTCGTCTTCGTTCTGACCTATTTTTCCTCTGTTGCCTTAAAATAGAAAAACAGAAAACCAGTGAATATCTTTTCTTGTTAAAGTCTTAAAGTAAATATGCAATGATACATCTGCATTTTCTTTTTTCTTTCTGTATAAACTAACATATAAATGTAAAAAGAAGCCAGCATTAATGTAATTGATTATCCCTTGAATTTGGAATTCACTCAGATCACCAATTACCCAAGGAGTTGAATTACAGATTTCTCCACTAATAAATGGCATTTATCATGTTCATCAAACACTTAGGCTCCACAATTTATACACCAACAACCAAAGATGTTAAAACAACTTAGCCAGGTATCTTTCGGTCTAACTTTTAAATATTCTATTACAGTTACCTGTCCCTATCTTCTTGATCCCCATTTCTACTTGAATGTTCATTGCTGTAACTGTCAGCATTGTACGAGTCCCCATACCCTCCATAGCTGTCCTCGGATCCATAGCTCTCTTCTGCGTTTGTCTGACTGTAAGACTGGTCACCGTTGAAGTCTGAATAGTTATAGCCACCATTGTTATCTGCATATGGATCATGATAATTCTGGTAACTTGTATTTTCGTATGGGTTTGGATAATCAGTTGCCATGGCCAATACTGAAAAGAACAAGATATAAATCAATGTGCTGAAAAATTGTCCGAGAGCATGTAAATAGATGCCGAGTGTGATGGAGTATCCCTATATGCACAAATAGGTTTCGTTACCTACCACTCTTGTGAAGTTTTATTGATTTCTGTCCAGTAGTTGCTGTGAAATAGTGTGAACAAAATGTTGCTAAAAAGATCGAAGGGCCGTCACTCAATGGAAAATTATAAGAGCGCAAAGTACCAGTATTAACTAAATTAATATCTACTGATAATAGGAGTGATCGCTGTTTTTAATGACACTTGATTTTTCGTAACGGCTTGTTGCTGCTATAATCATTTATGAAAACAGTGCAAGTTACTCGCTCGCGAATTTTTCATTTTGAACCTGAACAAAAATTGAAAATAATAAATAAAAGGTATATTTTATTAGCCTTCCAGTGATATAAAACATTTTAAAATATCTTTTGTTTTAAAAAAGTTACGGTCGTTAAAAAAACATCCCCAACGATTCAAAAACACGGACTTCCGACCGCTGCCCACTGCATACATCTCTTATCAGTAGAA